>PVJA010014364.1:0-47576 GCA_004027025.1 Myocastor coypus
CTAGAACGGGATCAAGGGCCCGTCCTGGGGTATGATTGGTTCCACCCTAGGGCGCAATGAGTCCACGTCAGAATGACTGAGCACAAAAAGACTTTTTAAAGGGCTGAAGGAGGAGTCAACACTTCACTTCGTCGGAGAAGCTTCGGTCTTCGCATTCAGACTGGACTTCATCGTCTGGCTTGCAGCACAGACTCTTCGGACTCCAGCTTAGACCTCTCGCCTTCCGCCGCAGACTCTTCAGCCTCCAACTACAGAAACTTCAGTCCTCCATTACGGACCCGTCAGCCGACAGAGACTTACACGGAGTGCTGCAGTGAGTCCAAGCCTCGGGATTGAATCCTTCAGTCCGGAGTGTGCAGAAACCCTGTGCGCGCTTCCTCATCTGACTCTGTGGCTATTGTAAGCCAATCTTACAATTTCTTATAGATTGTATATTTGGTGTTAATATCCATTCCTTATATTATATCTATTCTGTTCCTCTAGTAAAACCCTGACCGATACACCCATGACAATTGTTCATCTCATGGCTTCGAGAAGCAGAAAAAGAGCGAGAGAGAGAGAGAGAGAGAGAGAGAGAGAGAGAGAGAGAGAGAGAGAGAGAGAGAGAGAAGTGATGAGAAGAAAGGGAGGGAAGGAAGAAGTGAAAGGAAAAAGGGAGGGGGATAAGGAGGAAAAGGGATCGGGAGGATCAGGGAGATCAAGACCCTTCCAGGGCACAGTCTCAGGAGCCTGCTTTCCCCAGTCACATCCTACCTTCAATAGCACACTCAGCTATGAGATCCTCAGCATGTTAATCCTTTTACCTATAAAATAATCAGTGGTCCGATGTCTCCTCCCAGCTATCCAGTTACCTTCTCAAGAGTCTTTGGGTGAACAGTTTTGATCCAAACCATAGTATTTATTTCAAAGTAATGATTTAATGAGGCAAATTAAATTATATCTATTAACTGAATAAATTAGTCATTTATTTACTTATTAATAATTGTACTATGTCTAGTTTAGGAATCAAAATCATATTTTAATTGAATGCAAGGAAAACAAACTTATTAAATGCCTAGGATTTGCCTCGTATATGATAGGTGTGCTCATACCACTAATTTGCACCACAACCCTATGCAAAGTAGCTCTTCAGTTTGTGATTCTTTATTTTTATTTTTTATTTTTATTTATTTATTTATTTGTTTATTTTTTGAGACAGGGTCTCACTGTGCAGTTCAGGCTGGCTTTGAGCTCACTTTTGTAGCCCAGGCTGGTCTCGAACTCACAACAATCCTCCTGCCTCAGCCTCCCAAGTGCTGGGATTACAAGCGTGAGCCACCACGCCCGGCTTATTTTTATTTTTTAAATTTGTGGTTCTAAAACACATTAGTTTTTATTTCAAAAAGAAGAAAAAATAATAAAATATTAGAAATGATATAGAATTTCAAAAAAACAAGATGATAGGAATTCAATAATGGGTGTTTTACTGCTGTCTTCAGATTAGTTGTTCATATTATCAGATGTAAGCATGCAGCATTTGTCAAAAAATTGGGGCTGGTGAGATAGTTCAGTGGACTAAAGCACCTGCTTAGGCAAGTGCAGAGACCATGGTTTAATCCCTGGCGTAGGCCTATAGTCACAGTGCTGGGGAGGCTGAAAACAGGAGGATCATTATGAGTCCAAGATGCATAGTGAGACTCTGTATCAAATGCATTAAAAAAAGCATTAACTGTTCCTTTCAATAAAACAATAGAAATTAGTAGTAAAATTATCTTAGCTATCATATATATATATATATATATATATATATATATATATATATATGTAATATTTTTTCCTTTTCCTTCTTTTTTTTTTGCCTTCCTTTCATGTCAGCTTTTGTTATTATTCAATATTTAAAAATTAGGTCTGGTCCAAATAAGTTTAACTTTCCTAATTAAAGCTTATTATAGGAATATTATTATAAGATAAAAATATTTGAATACACTGATTTTAAATGAAAGAAAATAATAAACTGTTATTTGTGTATACACACACATAAAACAAACACATTTTCACATATTTCCTGTTAGAGGGATTATCTAGTCCAACTCTATATTTAAAGAAATAATCTTACATTAAGAGAGCATGGTGGTGAGACAATATTTTTTAAATGAAATTTTTAAAAAAGTTTTTATGGATAAGTACTACATTATCATTTTACACTAACATTGATGTCTTCTAATATAATTCAAAATACTTTCTCTTAATGAGCATTTTTATACAATTCTTATATTTAATTTGAGAAATTGTTTAATGGTTATATTTCAAATTTTGAAATAAAAATTGCTGGCTTCTCATATTATCTTGGGCAAACTGAAGTCTGTCAGTTCTTGAAAATTTCCCTTTTCTTTTCATCTTTTTATCTTTAGTTCACACAGAATTTTAATACAATTGGTAATTGAATTGTTTTTTTGTTGTCCTGGGGATTGAACCCAAGACCTTTTCTTTGAGCTATGTGTGCATTGCTTAAAAAAATAATTGATATGGAATCTTGCTACATTTATCAGGTTGAATTTGAGCTCATGACTCTCTCTTCTACCTTAGCCTCCTGACAGTGCTGGGTCCATGGACAACCACTACCAGGCCTGGCAAAAAACAACAAAACTAACCAAAAACTGTTGACTGCTGATAGAAGTAGTAAAGATGTAAGATCAAATGAATGCATGCTGTTATTTCCCAAACACATCCATAAAACATACTCTTTTGTTCTATTTTCCTCTCACTGAAACACCAGCTATGACTTTTTAAATGATCTATGAAATCTCAAATGTGTTTGAATCACAGTAGACACACACTTGTATCTTCTTTAGTGGCCTGTGGTTTCTATGAAGTCAAAAGCTGCCACATAAACCTCTTCTAGTCACAGATGCCAATTTAGGATTAAACACAGGGTAGTGCTCATTAGGGAAGGGCACTTAGCAGTGATTTGGGGAAGTAAGGAAATAGACTTGCCTAAATGTTGAAGTAAGTTAAGGATGTAAAAATTTTGGGTGAGTTATTGGAGCTCCAAAATGTAGTATTTGGGATCCATTTCTGGAGGTTTCTTTTCTCTAACTGTTACAATTCAAGGACAGAGGCACCACTGATACGTTATCCAGTGTCTGGCACAGGGACATGTACCATTCTGAGTGAAAGACCTCTCAGACTGCAGATCTCTCTCCATCCTACCCCTCATTTCTTGCCCTGAGCAGTGTAGCACTGGATCGTGTCTTCTTTCTTATACGTTCTCTTCCTTTCCTAGCTTCCAAACTATGTAGGAATGAATTTTTTAATAGCAGTTTAGAGGTGCAAGGTATTTTAATTTTGAAAGAGGTTACTATTTTGTACAGTTGTGAATAATTTCCCAGATCAGAAATTGAATGTGAAAATGTGTGAATGACTTCTCTATTTACATAGATACTTACTGGCTTTCTCTAATTTGGGTAGACTTTCTGTGTATGATCATGTCAACTATTTCCATAACCACGTATTTAGATTTTGAAAATGACTTATTTAGGCAGGAACTTTTCTGGTGACTGTATTTCATGGTCAAGTCATTTAAATACCTTGCTGTAGACTTATTTTAGAGGCATATTTATAATGAGACAAAATATAAAAAATTATAATTTAGCAATGTATATTAAATAAATATATATGTACACATTAATATACACCCTGTGTCCTAGCAGTCCTTCTATTAGAAATTAATTCTAAAACATTCTGAAAACTATACACTGACACTAGTTATCAACACACTTGTTAGATAAAGGCATATATATATAGAATGGAACACTATTTGTTAAAGTCAATGAGATAGATCTGTAAGTAACTTTAATAACTGAAAAAAGCAATTTACAAAAGAATATGACATGATCAAATTTTTCTCTGTGATAGCGTAAGATATAATAAATAATATGCAGAAGTATCTTTGTATATCTAAAAAGGCTAAACAAAACGATTTATTATTATCTGGGGAGATAGGTTTATCGTGTACACTTCCTTTCTCTGTTAGATATTTCAGAAGTCTTTTGATTTTGAGTAATAATCATGCTTTTCTTTTGAAATGAATATGCTTATAATACCTTGTTCTTTTTCTCTCAGCTCTGTAAAACTAAGACTGAGGTTCAGGATGCAAGTGTTATTGGGTCTGAGATCCTGAGAGATCTACTGGGTAGACATTGAGCCTGTTCAGTATATTTTATCTAAAAAGTCTTATCCTTAACAAACCATCAAGGTTAATTAAGAATGGAAAATTCATGGAAGAAGAGGCCTCCCTGTATATCCCAAGGGGCCCATTCTGCCCTAGCTCCCTCAGGATCCTTCCAGTTCATTAGCTAAGAAGGAGTTAGGGGTGTTGGCTCCAGCCACAGCTGCTGCCTTCTCAAGTATCGCTTTGATCTGGTCAGCAAAGCCCCTGGTGGAAAGCAGCAGGCTCTGAATGACTGCCAGCCTGGACCACCAGGGTCTCCAAAGCTTGCTTGGGCCCATCCCCCCACAGCTTACCCCTCCATCACTTTCCAAGCCATTGTGCTATGGATAATCATTAGGAAACACAAGGAACTGAGAGATTTTATTCTTCAGGGAAGGTATGTCAAGAAGGAGGTGCTAGTAGACCCTGGGGCCTTACCAAGGATAATCTCAGACCTGAGATCTTAGACATAACCTGAGCCAATGACTTCAAGTGAAAAAATCCTGTCTTGTCTGACAGCTGAACTCCACACCACTCAGTGTTTAGATTATAAAGGAGAACTGCTCTTTGGTGCTTTGCCTGTGAATTCCAGGTCCCTGTTCCCCTCATGCTTACTTGCTCACCATGCTAGGAAAAGCCTGAGGAAGAGCCCAAGATGGAGAACAAGAATTAAGAGGACACCAGAAATGTCCTCTTAATTTAAAAGCGAAAAGGCAGGAAGAATCACAGCAATTAATCACATAAAGAGCACCTGGAGCCGACTCTGGTGTGGTGGCTGCCCCATGACAATGGAATCAGAAGGCAGAAAATCAGAGGGTCCAGCAGAAGGCAGGAAAGTCTGCTCAAAGGTCCCTCTCCGTGCCTTAACTACAACACTGTGTCCCTTAGACCATATTCTGTCACAGTTGGAACATGGAGTTTATTTCCTGGCATCATTTCCCAGCTTCCCTGTACTAGTTTCTGATTCTCTCTGGCTTCGTCTCTTTTATTGATAAACATTACATTGACATCAAAAGAGACAGAACAGACTTTTTTTCATCCTATTAAGTTTTGGCTTTGATTAATAAGAAATCTAGGGGCCCGGCGGGATGGCTCAGTGGTCTGGAGCGCCTGCTTGGGGAGGCTTGGGCGGCTTCAGGGACCGCGGTTCGATCCCTGGCACCACATGCTGCACCAGCCCTGCCCTCTGGGTGGGTTGAGCCGGCCATGAGAATGAGTGAATAAACAAACAGGGGTTCTGAAACAAGGAAAAAATAATAATAAAAATAAAAAATAAAAATAAAAAAATAAAAAATAAAAAAAAGGAAATCTAGCCAATCATAGTGACTTAGATAAGTTTAATATTTTTCTGTATCATTATAAAACCAGCTAAAATGTGCATGTGTATAGCTAATTCACATATGATAGTCTATATTTTAGTATGGATAAATTATACTGTGAACATTGATCTTGAATAGATACTCTAGGACTCCCTCCTCACTGTAAGCAGAGGGACTTTCTGTGTTTGGCAGAGCCCTCTGGAACTTGCCATCTATGTTCTTTCCTTCTGAGCACACAGCTAGATGTCATTTCTCAGCCTCTCTTGTACTCCCTGTTGCATACTATTTCCTAGGTGTGGCTTGTGACTGAATTTGGTTGATGGAATGTGAGTGGAAGTGCTGTGCTGTTGTAGGCCTTGCCCATAAAAATCTTCTCATAGACAAGCGCTTTTGTATTTGTCATCCTAAGGGGAAAGATTTAAATACTCCAAGGAGGTTGCAGTTACCAGATGGAGGATGTTGGATGCTGAACAACTGTGCAGTAGAATCTCCTGGATTACTTCACTTTGATATGAACAAGATCTTTTAATGCTGAGCCATGGAGATTTGGCGGGGGATTTATGTACAGCACTGAGTCCCTCCTAATACTTTATTAAATGAACTACTTTAAAGTAGGATTAAGAGATGTTTTCTGTATTCTTAAACTCCTCAGTATGGAAAATTTGCAGGAGTAGGAATATTCTATATTGTTAGGTCTCCAGTTAGGGAGACAGAGAGAGTGCTGCCTTATACCATCAATAACTTTAAGCTTTTTAAAAATAGCATTATATTATGGATTATTTGTGAGCAAGCCCTCAGAGATCATTTATATGACAGTGTTGCCAGTTCCAAAAATTTGGCTTTCTGTGTAGCAAGACTAAACACAAAATAACTCTTCAATTACAGCATAATGGTTGGGGGTCAGGGGACATTATTATTAAATCATTCCTAAGCTGTCTTCTCTTTCACCTATGATGGTTCTAATGTTCTAAATTTGATTGTGACAGAGATGGACTAAATCTGTTAAAGAAAAGCTTGATTGAATAGATTTGTATAGTTCAAACAGTACAGTACCAGAAGATAAGATCTCACAGGTATAGAAGCCGAGATAGCTCCAGAGATCTCAGAAGCAAGAGATCATGAGGTGTCACAGAGAGGGGTGGCTGCCATCAGAATGACCCAGTTGCATTCACCTTCCACAGCCCCCTTTCACCCCACCTCTTTACACTGTTACATTGGGTCTTAGGTTCCAACATATGAAATTTGGGGACAAATACACAGTCAAACAATAGCATCACTCCAGGGATGGGAGATAGCTTGATGGTCTAAGAATGTTAGCAAGTGTAAGGATCCAGGTTTGATCCCCGGTACTGCATATCATGCTGGCCCCTACTCCGAACCGGCCACTGAAACTGGGTGTGATGGCACGTGCCTATACTACTAGTGCTGGGGAGGCTGAGACAGGAGGATTAGTATGAGTTTGAGCTGTATCGCGAGACCCTGTATGAAATAAAGATTTAAAAAGTTAAAATAAAAAACCTATAACATCACTGAAAATATTTTACTGTATTTAATTACCTATATGAACAAGTTTTCTGTGCATATGTCCGAAAGAAGTGTGATATGATCATTATAGATGTAGCATTTAATAATTGCAATTTTTTTTTTTTTTTTAAGAACCTTTGTTTATTCACTCATTTTCATGGCCAGTTCAGCCCACACCAAGGGCAGGGCTGGCACAGCATGTGGTACCGGGATCGAACCGTGGTCCCTGAAGCCGCCCAAGCTTTCCCAAGCAGGCGCTTTAGGCCACTGAGCCATCCCGCCGGGCCAATAATTGCAATTTTTAATAACATTGTTAAATTAGCAGCATTATCAGGCTTAGCTGGGAAATATATTTAGATCAATAGAAGTTGTTAAAGTACTTATTCAAGCAGTACTAGGGTTCATCAGCATTTGAGATCAGTGGAGTAGTGAGTAAATCATATGAAGTCTGTCTATTGATCTTTGAGTCACTGACCTGTTAATGTGTAGAATTACCAAGTCTGTCACAGGGCTGCATATGCACCATGAACTGCAATTACCTTTACTATTAAAAACTCTTGAAATAATTTTTAGATTTAGAGAAGAGTTGCAAAGATAGTAAGAAGAGTTCCCATACTCTTGTCACCCAGCATTCTCCAGAGTAAATGTTTTATGCATCTGTGGTTGCATTCAGTTTTCAGTGACTTAGCATGAACACAGTCACTTAAATTCAAGATAGGATGATGCATTTAAGAGAATGAGGTTGGGTTGGGGTATGTAGCTGAGTGTTAGAGTGCTTGCCTAACATTCGCAAGGACACGTGTTTAATTCCCAGTACCAATAAATAAATAAATAGAATGAGGTTTGGGGGCAGAACAAACTTGAATTTAGGTCCTATACTAAGTAGTTATTAGACAATGTTAGCAAAACTGCTTCTTCAAAGAAATGAGATGCTATCTTTCTTATAGGGTCTTTATAGGGATTAAACATATATGACATCATCTTACAAGGTTTTGGCTCAGAGTAGCTTAATAATTATTTTCATTTCCTTCCTTCTTGTCTTTCATTGTGGCCATTGTTAGTACTGTCATTTGTTCTTGGGTGTCTCTGCTTGTGTCTATTCACCAGAATGTGTCTACCTTTGCATCCCTCTCCTTCCAGCTCTTTCTGGTGCTGAGAGAGGAGAGGGTCTATATGACCTTAGTATTGTTCAGCTTTTTCTGAATTACCTGAAAGCCTTGACATTCATCACTGTGAGTTTTGAAGTAAAAAAAAAAAAAAAATTCCCTGTTATTAACAAGGACATAGAAAAAATTATAAGGAAAAAATTGAAAGCAGCTATGTTTAACAGTGAAAGGGATCCCAAACAGATGCAGTTTAGCACTCTGGATCCAAATAATCTTTTTTTTTTTTTTTTTTCTAAGCAATACTCAGATCTGTGATGGGCTGATCTACTATTATCATTCACTCTGATGAATGTCCACAGGGAAGGAGAACAGTACAATATTGGCATCCCTCGACAAAAATCTGCTTAAAACCAGATGACTGGTAGCCATATGACAGACGTGCCACCCCGAGGAGGAGAATGTCCTCAGGGACTCGGGAGATGCAGAGTAATTATGCGCTATGCCTGGTTCTGAGCCTAATAGGCAGGCAGGGAGGGAGAGATGGAGCCCTGAATATCTTGGAGGTGACACCCTCTGGGCAGTAAGTGCTCCACGCAGGATTGAGCCACAGCTCAGCAGCTGTCCCATGGCAACAGCCCTTTCTGCCATATGGGGAAGTAAGACTTGGCATAGATTTGGGATCCTTAGGCAACATAAACCCCATCATTTATGTGAAAGGGTTAGAGGCCTAATTTGACAGTGAGGGAGAGAGAGAAGAATAATACTGTCAATCTCCAATTGCTTCTTGTTTGAAAAATTTTAATTCAAAGATGGTTATTATTTTGGTCCCCAGGCCAGAACAGAAGGAAATGAATGTTACTTTGCTATCACTGGGGGCTACAGTAAGAAGACAAAAAACAAAATGATTAGTGTTGGATGGCGTAAGAAGTTTCAGTGAGAAAAAATGCCCATCCATTTGTTTGTTCAGAGGTACAGAAGGGGTCACTGGAAGGGTCACAAAGGAGAAACATTACCTGAGGTCAATACATTTCTCTAAACACTGCCTACCCACATTTTTATCTGAGGTCTAGAAAGAAATTGAGGACTGGAAAAATCTTTACCTGTGGATGTGACCACTGAGCCACAAGGGCCAGAAAGTACCTTTTCATACTAAGGGATATTTTGGGGGCAGAGGTTCATAGAGGCGGGGCAATCAGAGATTTAATTTGTCATAGTTAGGCATTAAGTCATTAGAAATAAAGCATCGTGGGTATTTCAGTTTTGTAAAGCTGGAAGAAATTTAATCATTTTGACTGTGGACTCAACCTTAGCAATATTCAAGTTTATAGAAATATGGCACATGATATGTACTATATTCTCTACTTTAGAAGAGAATTCCTAATACATCACATCATTAGCTGCATAATGATGCTTTGGTCAATGAGAGATGGTCATTTTGTTGTTTATGGTGAAGTTTTGTTTTGTTTTGTTTTGTTTGTTTGTTTGAGACAGAGTCTCACTATGTAGTTCAGGCTGTGTTTGAATCCACTATATTGCCAGGGCTGTCTTGTGATCAGGCATAAACCACCATGACTACATTGTCATTTTGGCCAGTACATGAAGGGGTTCCATGAGATTATAGTGGAGCTGAGAATTTCTTATTGCCTGGTGATGTTGGAGCCATTGTAATGTCCCAGAGCAATGTGTAACTCACATGTTTGTGTTGATGCTGGTGTAAACAAAACTATTGTACTAGTAGTATAAAAGTGTAGCACATATTATTACATACATTCCATAATAAATACTTGAAAGTAGGTGACTCTGTTACTGGCTTGTGCACTTGCTTTAGTACTTATTAGCTCAGGTGCATTTTACCTACTTATAACAAATTTACTGTAAAATAGTATGCTGTGCTACCCCAGAAGCAGCCTCATACATCTTGTGCTTACTATCTTCTCTCTTTTATGTATTTGGTACAGGGTCTCACTATACAAGTAGTGATCCTCCTGTCTCAGTCTCCCCAGGGCTGGAATTACAGTCATGCTCCACCATGTCCAGTCTTGGTGGCTGGCTCAGCATGACCTGGATATGGCTGGCATGGCATGTGGACCAGAGATCAAACCTAGGTTCTTGTGTTTGCTTAGGCAGGTGCTTAGACCACTGAGCTATCTCCATGGCCCTGCTTACTAGCTCTTGAATGCATGACTTTTTCTTGTCTTACATTGCCCTTTTATTATGGCTGTAAGAGCAATCAGCTTGCTGGGCGTGGTGGCGCACACCTGTAATCCCAGCACTCAGGAGGCTGAGGCAGGAGGATTGGTGAGAGTTCGAGACCAGCCTGGGCTACAAAAATGAGCTCAAGGCCAGCCTGAACTGTACAGTGAGACCCTATCTCAAAAAGACAAAAAAAAAAAAAAAAGAGCAATCAGCTACACCATGCTTAGGTAGGTGATAGGCTATTATGTGTAGGTTTATATCAATCTGTTCTATGATTTTTATACAATAAAATCATCTGGCATTGTGTCTCAGAATGTATCTCCACCATTAAATGACAAGCAAATGTACCTGACCTAGTAGAAAAATAGTTGAGAAATAAGAGTCCAGAAAGCTCAGTGGACTAAAGCACCTGCTTAGGGGCAGGGACTGGGGTTTGATCCGTGGCATACCCCCTAGGGCTCACTGAGATGCAGACTGAGACTGGGCATGGTGGTGTGTGCCTGTAATCCCAGCACTTGGAAGGCTGAAAACAGGAGGATCACTAGAGTCTGATCTGTGTAGTGAGACTGTGTAGACCATGTACTAAATACACACAAAAAAGAAAAGAAAAGAAAAGAAAAAAGAAACTTGATTTGTGGTCTTAGTTTTGTCAGATTTGCCATAGGTTCTTGTCTATCAGTGGGGATGATAGTATTAGCTAGCACCTCACTAGGATTAGTCATGGTCTAGGTGCTTTGTGTTAGCTCATTTAATTTCCTAGAAATTCTTTGATATAGACACTATTACCATTCTCTTCATTTTATAGTGTGAAGCAACAGAGACCCAGGGAAGTAACTTACCTAAGGCTTTATAAACCTAGTAAATGGTGAAGCAGCCACCTGACCCTAGGTTGCCCGACTTTAGAGTCTATATATCAACTTCCACATGACACCATCTACTCTGTTTACCTCATAGAATATGGGAAAGATGAAATTAGATAATAGATAGAATCTGACTAATCTCAGCATGGTGGCACATTCCTATAATCCCAGTGTTCTGGGAGGGTGAGGCAGTATTTGAATTCTAACCTGGGAAATTTAGTGACTTAGCAAGACAAAATAAAAAAGCAAGAAGGATTGGGGAGGTAGGTCATTGTGAAGGCCCTTGATTTAATCTATAGTACCACAAAAAGTGGTGGGATTTTGAAATGTCTACTAGAATAGAAAGAGCCCAACAAACTGGATTTGACTCTTTACCATCATTTTATCGCTACCTTCAAATCAATTAATTTTATCAGTTTTGGTTCTTTCATCTTAAATGTGAATGGCAATATACCTGTTTTGCAGGTTGCTGAAGTGATAAATATAAAATGTTCAGTTTGTGGTAAGAACTCAAAAACTGGAAGCTTAAATTGTTTTGTCCTGTTTTCCCCTATGAATCTTAAGGAACAGGTCCATGTATTCATCCTACTTTGATTATAACGGGACTGAGCGGAAAGCTGTCACTTACCTATGGTTAACATTGACTAGCAGTTTCTGAGGACTTATGGCAGGTCAGGAGCCTGGATTATTTTCATATATGAACTCATTTCACTGCCATAAGGTTAAAAGTCTTAGTGCCCCAGGTTCACAGATGAGGAAACTGAATTAAAGATGTGTTAAATAACTTGCTCACTGTCATACAGCTTGTAATTGACAGAGCTGAGCTTGAAATCAGTAGCCTAGTTTGCAATTACTGCTCTTCCCCATAGACTCATAAGTTGGAAGAAAACATGTAAGTTTACATCTCAGCCTCATATCCTGCAGAGAGAGGGGCTTGCTTACTATTTCTGAGGGCTTCTTATTTAGCATCTGCGTTTCTGTCTTCAGTAGCAAGGGACTCATTGACCCAAATGAGGCAGCCCTTTCAAATAATAGGGAGTTCTTTGTGATAACTTTCTAATGTTAAGCTAAAACTAGCTTTATGTTTTTCTACTTCCTTGATCTTGTTTTTGAGATACTCAGAAGAAGTTTAGCAATGACTTTGACACGATAGCTCTTTTCTGATTGAAAACCACTGTTCCCACTTTTCCAATCCAGTAATTCCAGTTTTTACCTCAAACTGTTTGATATGCATAGCTTTTAGGAAACCTTACTGCACAGTTTACTCTCATTGGCTTTAGGTAACTAGAACCTATTGTGTATGGGTTGGTTCAGCCTTCTGTAAGAAAAAAACGCTGGGTGGTTTAAACAGTACAAATCTATTTCATCACAGGTCTGGAGGTTGGAAGTTTATGATTAGGAGTGTAGCCAATTTCTGGTGAGAGTTCTCTTTCTTGTTTATGGAACCTTCTTACTACATCATCACATTGTCCTTCTTGGTATCCCTACTTGTTTGATAAGCACACCAGTTCCACTGGGGGTTAGGGCTCCACCCTGATGAGAGCCTCAAGCCTTTCTTGTGTCTTCATAGGTCCTAGATGAGTGATGGCGAACCATTTAGAGACCAAGTGCCCAAAATGCAACCCCAAAGCCGCTTATTTATTGAAAAGTGCCAACTCTGCAAGTAAATCTCAGTACTGAGGTTTTAACTTAGTATAACCCATAAAAAAAAAAAAAAAAAAAAAAAAAAAAAAAAAAAAAAAAAAAAAAAAAAAAAAAAAAAAAAAAAAAAAAAAAAAAAAAAAAAAAAAAAAAAAAAAAAAAAAAAAAAAAAAAAAAAACAAAAACAAACAAACAAAAAAAAAAACAAAAAACAAAAAACAAAAAACAAAAAAAAACTATAAAAACCAACTGTTATTTGATGCTTAGCTGCTTGGACTGTGTACGTGCTGTGCTGCAGCTCATGTGTCATAGGTTCACCACTACTGCCCTAGCTCCAAATATAATTACACTGGGAGCAATGGGCTCAACATATGAATTTTGAACAGATGTACTTCAGCGCAGGGATTCTTGTGACCGTATAGGTATGCAAGTATGCTAGAGACTTGAGACAGAAACTGAAGGAAGGGACCATTGACACTTGCGTTGCCAGGCAGGGTGGGAAGAGTAGAAACTGCCCATTTATTTACTTTTAGGAGCTGTGTCTAGACTCTGTAATTCTACTGAGTGCTGAAGTTCCCTTTTTCTGCCCTAGAATAACCATGACACTGAAATGGTGGGGGGACAGAAAGGAAGATAGCTGAAATCTATTGAAATAGTAACCTGGGTTTCAAGACCAGGATTTCCTCAGTTATCTCATGTTTGGTAAAACAGATACATAAATTGCAGGTTGTAAGTTGGAGGGCTTACCTATAAGAATACAGGGTGCTTTCCCTAGTACATTCACTCTTGGCATGGTGACTACTGGGGAGACCATCCGGAGAAATGGTAGCAAACCTTGCCAAGAGGCCTGAGGGAAGGACACCCCTGCCTGTTTGTCTCAAACTCCTTCAGCCTGGAAGAAAATAGAAGAAAAGGCAAGTGGAGCCCCTGCCTGCTAGGATTCTCTGGAATGCAAGCACTATAAAAGCAGCCCAAAGCACCATACACATGATGAGAATTTATTGATTCCCATAAAATCCACAAGCAGCCATACGTTGTGGCTCACACCTACAATCCCAGCTACTTTCGAGACTGAAGCAGGAGAACTGTCAAGTTTGAGGCTAGTAGGGTTGACTTAGCAAGACTTTATTTCAAAATAAAGAATAACAAAACCTGGGAAGTCAGGTATAGTAGTGCATGCCTGTAATTCCAGTACTTGGGGAGGCTTAGAAGAGGAGAGATGGAGACACACATAGAGACAGAGAGATAGGCAGAGAGACAGACAGAGAGAAAGAGACAGAGGCAGAGAGACAGAGACACAGAGAGAGGAAGGAGAAGGAAGAGAAGAGGAGAAGAAAGAGTATGGGAGCGGGTAGGGAGAGGAAAGGGAGACGGAGACAGAGACCAAGACCATTGCTCAAACGTTATTTCTGGGGCTTTTCTGTCTGCTTCATATGGCTGTCAGATTTACTAGTTCACCTCTGGTTTCATTTTCATACTAACAATTCCAGAGAAAGAGTAAACATGTTTTCTTGGCCAGGACTAGGTTAGTAACTGTTCTGGAACTAATCAGTGTAGTCCCAGGATGAATGTGCTGTTATTTTAAGGCAGTCAAAGACCACCCGTTTCCTCTGCTATATTCTGGGGTCGGAGTTGGTTTCATGGAAACCATATGCATAGGGAATGGTGGAGGGTGATTTTCTTTAAGAAAATTTGAATATCTGGATGTTCTCTTCTGAAGGAAAGTCTGGATCTCTCAGAAATTTGGACAGAAACAACGCATATTTATTTTAGAGTACTTATGTCTTAGTCTTCAGTCAGGAGTTACAAGAATGTATCTGGACATTAAAATGAAATGAAATGTCCCTTTTTTCATATTCTAATTACAGCAACTCTCTTTTTATATGTAGAAGTTTAGGACTAAGGTTGCCTCAGTTTGTCTCCCACCTATCTCCTCCTACTTCTGAGATTTCCCCAAGATCCCTTCATTTGTGCACATTTACCCACTAAGCAAATATTTACTGTGTCTGTACCGTGTGCTCAGGATACTAGGTTCTGGGGATGTAGCAGTCAACAAAATAAAGGCGGTTCCTGACCTTGTCACATAGGGCTTTCAGTGTAGTGTAGCAGTCTCCTCATCATGGGGCTGTGTTTGGTCATAGCCTACTATAGTGGTTGATCAGTTGTGTCAACTTGAGAAGTCAAAAGTTTAACTAAATGTGCTCCACAATGCCACATCTTAATGTACCGAGGCCCCACCTGAAAGTGACGCATCACTCAAAGCATATAAAAGGGTATTGAGGAAGGAGGGAGCATTCCATTTCTTTGGAGGAGCTTTGGTCTTCACAGTCAGCCTGGAAATAATCTCCTGGCTTCCAATGTAGACTCTTTGGCCCCTGCCTTGGATCATTCAGCCTTCTGCTGTAGACTCATTGGCTTCTGTCACAGGACCATCAGCCTCTTGATACAGACTTGCACAAAACGCTACAGGGAGCTCCAGACCTTGGACTGAATCCTTCAGTCTCCAGTGTGCAGATGCCCTCTGCATGCTTCCTCATCTGACTCTGTGGCTGACAGTCAGAAGCCAATCTTGTAATTTCTTACACACTTGTACATCTTGTATTATATCTGTTCCTCTATCAGAACCCTGATGGACACATATATCATGACCTAGAGACCTCTGATCCTTCCCAGGCCATGACTGCACCCAAACCATGCTGGCCTTGTCCTCTTTACTGTGCCACAGAGGGAGCCGGCTATGTCCTTAGTTTTTCACAGAATGACAGAGACTTCCATCAGCCTTAGTAGCACTTACAATTATTATAAATTGTATATATATATAATACATATATATATATATATATATATTTGTTTAATATTTTTCATAAGGGTAGGGATTGTGGCTGTCTTTTTTTATCATTGTTCTCAGAAACAAAGGACTTTTGATTATCTTATCAGCCAATGTTTTCTAGTATAGCACAGTTCCTGGAACATATCGACATTCAAATACTTATAAAATCTGTGATACTATAAGATTTAGTAAGAATACTTAAGGTCCTGTAATCCCAGCACTCGGGAGGTTGAGGCAGGAGGATCAGTGTGAGTTCGAGACCAGCCTGGGCTACAAAAGTGAGCTCAAGGCCAGCCTGAACTGCATAGTGAAACCCTGTCTCAAAAAGCCAAAAAAAAAAAAAAAAAAAAAAAAGGATACTTAAGGTAAAGAAATAATGAAAAGGGCTGGTGATATAGCTCAGCAGACTAAGCACTTGCTTAGGGAAGTGCAGGGGCCAGGGTTCGATCCCTGGCTGTGGGTGCACTGAGCTGGTGAGTCCGGGCACAGTGGTGTATGCCTGTAGTCCCAGCACTTGGGAGGCAGAAAACAGGAGGATCACTATGAGTCGGAGCTGTATAGTGAGACACACACACACACACACACACACACACACACTAATGAAAGAAATATACAGTACCAAAATATCTTCGAATAGTTACTAGGTGTGTATCTTGGTTTTTTTCAGGCTGCTGTAAGGAAATGACCCATACCTTGGATGACTTAAACAACAGAAACCCATTTTCTCACAGATTTAGAAACTGGAAACTATAAGATCAAAGCACGAGCCCTGGTATAATACCTCCTCTTGGTTTACAGGCAATCACTTTATCATTGCATCCTTACCTGACAAACAATGTGAGCTCTCTAGTGTTTGTTTTTATAAGAACACTAATCAGACCTTACCTTTATAACTCCTTCAGCACTGGCCATCTCATTTTAGGCCCTATTGCCAACTAGAGTTGAACTTAAAGGAGGAGAGGTTTAACCTGGCCCTTGGTCTCAGATAATTTAGTCTGTGGTAGGCTGGCTCCAGGACAGAAACATCATGGAAGAAGTGGGCAGTGGGGCAAAGTTTCTTGGTTAATGGCAGCCTGGAAGCAGGGGAGGAGAGCAGCGCCCATGGTGAAGGGTGAATGACGGTATGCAGCACCCAGGTTCATGCCTTGAGGGCCCACCCAGACACAACCTGAAGTTTATCTTGCCAATAGGCAAGGCTTTTTTTTTTTTTTTTTTTAACATATTCAGTACAGGGTCTATAGGGTCTCACTACACAGATCAGACTCATAGAGATCCTCCTGATTTTAGCCTCCAAAGTGCTGGGATTACAGGTGTGTGCCATGACATCCAGTCTCAGTCACTGGGGATGGAGCCAGCATGGCATGCTAGAGATTGAACCTGGTCACTGCGCTCTGCCTTAGCAGGCACTTTAGTCTGCTGAGCTGTCTGGCCAGATGTTGAAAGGCATTTTTAACCCAGTCAAATTGACCTATCACAATTAACAGTTCCAACCTCTAGGTTAGGTCTTTATCTCTGAGCCACTTATGGCTGGAATGAAAGATCATACATTATCCTGTAACTGCAAGAAATATATTTGCTGTATGAATAATGAGTGGAAGAAATGATAATATTTTGAGCATAGTTTTTCTTTGCTTTGAAAAATAAAACCTAAGTTCCACATGGTTGAGTTTGCATGTTATCTTTTTGGTAAAGGTGGTGAAGATAGTAAGCAATGCTTATATAGTGCTTTAGAGCTTTAAATACTTGGTGAGTTGCCACTACATCAATTTGAGGGGAGAACGCTCTGATCCAACCCAAGCTAGTAAGTGACTGTGAATCTCACCATTAATGTAGATAGTGGATATTTATGGTGAGAGAGGGACCTAGTCTTATCCCTTCTTACTCCCAGTGTTGCCTCAGCTTCTGCTGTAGACAGAGGTGTTGGGTTGTGGAATACTTATCAGACCTATAACAAAAACAGGTCTTCTGACTTGTCTTCTTGACTCATTTGGTCTCAAGGGACTGATTGTTGTCCCTTACTCTTTTATTTTATTTTTTTTTAAAGAGTAAAAGTAGCAGAAACAAAAATAGAAAAAAAAAAAAAAACAGTAACAAGCAAGAGTACAGATAGTACAGAATTTCAAAACTGTTGTCCCTTACTCTTACATTAATAAAGACAGTAATTAGTAGTGGTAAGAGACTTTCTGATATATTTAATTCCCTTGAGTTACTCCATTAGGATGTTTATTTCATCCTGTATATTGTCATTTTGATGTAGTATACTTTTTTTTTTTTTTTACTACCCTGAGTCTTATATGTATTTGAATGAGTTTTTCTTCATACATTTGCTAACCAGAAAATATTTTCCTCTTAGAATTGCTCTTTTTGGAAGCATATTTCTTTGTATATGGTTCATGATCAAGTTCTGATCACATTTGGCTCTCTGTAATAATAATAATAATAATAATAATAATAATTATTATTATTATTATTACTATTATTTTTGTGTGTGTCTTTTTGAGACAGGCTTTCACTATGCAGTTCAGGCTGGCCTTGAGCTCACTTTTGTAGCCCATGCTGGTCTTGAACTTGCACCGATCCGCATGTCTCAGCCTCCCAAGTGCTGGGATTACAGGCATGTGCCACCATGCCCGGCTTCTGTAATTATTTTTTATTTTGTTTGTTTAAATGTATACTAGGCCAGGTGTGGTGGTGCCTGCCTGTAATCCCAGTACTTGGGAGGCTTAGGCAGGAAGATTGGTGTGAGTTTGAGACCAGCCTGGGATACAAAAAGTGAGCTCAAAGCCAGCCTGAACTGCATAGTGGGACCCTGTCTCAAAAAGACAAAAAATGTATACTATGTATATATTATTAGATTTTCTCCTTCATTTTTCCAAGGGAAACAATGTGTAAAATAGAGGTGAACTATATCAACAAAATGGATATTGCTACAGACCCATGCTCTTGGTTATTTCCTAAGCAATGACTGACATTTCCCCAAATGAAAAAATATGTTGTTCCTTAGGTTGGAGAGTAGAATCTACCTAACATTTTAAAATGTTTTCCTAGGGTATGCTGTGGTCACTCTTCCAACTTCTCTGTTATTTACCCAAGATTCCCTTGATCAATACAAGACAGATGTTCATATGGTTATCTTGTCTTTCTGCTTTTTTTTTTTTCTTGGCACCTCCAAAGGTGATTTGATTTTGGAAGAGTGTAGTCTTTTAAGATTTGGGGGCTTTGAGGACCAGAGAAGAAAGATTTGTCTTAGATTGAATCCTGAGAGTGCAAATACCAAGGATTCTTTTCCCTTCAAATATCAAAGAAACCAGATTCAGCACTCTGTTCATGATTCTACCAGCTTCTTTTGTTAGCATCTTCCAGATTTAACAGTGTTATAGAGATGCTGGGTCTGATACCAGTGGGGAAGACTCCCGGTGGGCCGCTATAGAGAAAGTCGTACTTATAACATCTTTTAGCATGTGAGCTTCTTCAACCCCGGCAGTGCTTCCTGATTTCGTATTAATTCACTTCATACAGCTTAATGATTAATTTGCATGGGAGACTTTATCTTCTAGGTATGAAAATAGACAATCGATAGTACAGGAAGTAATAGGTTATGATAGTATTGCAATTATTACTACTGCTGTTATTGCTGCTCTACTGCAAGTGCCACTGCTATTATTGTTGCAGGCAGTGGTTGTTCTAGCAATGGTTTTTGTCAATGCTGCTATAGTTGACTCCGAAGAAAATATTGATGCTCCTTGTATTGTTGCTGTTTGTCACCAATTATAAGTTCAGTTTTATGGTAGATACTGTAAGAATTTTAAAAATTAATTGTCCAAAGCTTAAAGATATTTATAGAATAGAGGCTCAGGGCTTCTGATGCCCATCCCTGTGTTGTATTTCTTGCATGGAGCAATATTTGTTTTCTTTAGATTTTATAAAATTACCCTACAGATGAAGACAGGCTATGTGCCTGGAAATTATGGAAATTATGCAGGGATGAGATGAATGCTAGCAATTATTGAGACTGTGCTTCCTTGTCTATGCATCACGCCATGCATTTTGTGTAATCATCCTCACTTTGATTGGCAGCATTGTCTTTACAACATCTTTGTCCCTTGATTGGCAATGATGTTATAGTGTGGAAATAAATGCTCAGTGGGAACTGGACGAGGGGCTGAGTAGTTTGGAGATCTACCTATCTCTCTGATCAATAATTTATTTAAAGCATCTTCTGTCTACCACTGTCAGACTATGCTAACAATTTCTTTTTAGAGGAGAGTTTTTCAGGTGCTGGCCCCTAAGATGTGAGTTTCTTAGAAACTTTAAAGCAGTCTCTTTGCTGTAATCCTTATGTGGCTAATGTAGTGTAGATTATTGACATGAATTCTGTCTCTTCATTCTCTGCTGGCTGAGTTCTGGGCTACTGCTGGGGAACAGAAGTAGTGAGGGAAAGAGACATGGATAGTTGTTGGCCCTTTCCATTTACTTTTGATTTTCTCCTTGGACTTCTCATTTTTTGCCTTCCTCCCTTTTCCTCTCCTTCTTTCTCTTCTTCTCTTTGTCCTATTTCCACTCATTCTCTCTCTTTTTTAAAATTACTTTTTCTTTCCTACTTTCCCTTGCTCTCTCCACTTCAGCTAGCATCCTTTTTCTTTAAATCATTATAACTACAGTATTTTACTTCTTAGGCTATACTAGCAATGTTACATAATGCAATGATTAGTATTGGTTTTATGGATGGGGAATCTGAGATGGGTTGAGTGACTTGCCCACTTTCCTGTACCTTGTGAGGGCTAGAACTTCAACCTATAGCCTTCCCACTAGTCTACTCAGTGCCTTTTCTGTTGCATGCATTTGGTTACAGATGTAAATGTCAAGATAACTGACAGTCATCCTTCAAAATATTCATTAGCTCCCAACTGAGTTGATTGAACTCTGAGGTGATTTAAGAACTAGGTTGGCTTTGTGGGAGACAAAGGGGCAAGAGACTTCGTTACTCCTTAAATCCCAGTGGCTGCATGGTAATTACGTGAAGATGGCTTGCACCAAAGAAAGGGACTTTAAAACTGACTGAGAAATCTGTCCACAGGAGACTTACACAGGAGCTCAGAATGGCTTTTCACTAGAAGTGGGAAGGGCTTTGGTATTTGCCTGTTTTATAATCAGCACTTGAAATCTCACACATTTTTACCTCAGGCAACATTTTTTCCTTCCATCTTAACTGATGTGGTGTAATACTATTCTACAGCATACTACTAACAACTCAGAACTGGAACCACATGTTATTATAGGGCTGACCAACCACAGTGGTTATTATGTAGTTATGGTAGATTTGGGTGGTTTAAGACATTAAATCAAGGACCAACATGCCAGAGAAACAGGCTTAGAAGTGTTTCCAGTATTATATTAGTGAGGAAGGTTTATTATCTCTGGCTAAACTTCATACAGGAGGTGGATAAGAACTATAAACACAGAACTGGGTAAAATAAAACTTTTATTACTCCATTTTCTCCTTTTTACAATACCTCAACGTATGTTTCATTGTATATGTTCTTGTGATGTATACTTATGAGTAGAATATGTTATGTTTACTTTTAGTTTTCTGTCTGAGTGATTAATCCTTCTCAAAAGAATTACATGAAGTAACACTGTATACTATGCTATAATATCTTTATAATAAATACATTTTGATAGAATGTTTACTCCAGTAGTAAGTTAGTACATTGCAAAGCAAAATATCATTGCTTAGAGTAAGAGGTAAATATTGGTGTTACATGAAAACCTCGTTCTTACCTATGTTTACAACTCTAGGTGCATTTGTGTATATGTTTACATTCAGAAGTGTTTGGTAGCTGCCATTTTTTAAAAATGTATTTGGTAGAGGGTCTCATTACATAGCTGACTTGTAATGATCCTCCTGTTTTCAGCCTCTCTAGTGCTGGGATTGCAGGCATGTGCCACCACGCCAGGTTTTAGTGACTGGCTCAGTGCACCCAGGGGTAGGGCCAGCATGACATGTGGTGCTGGAGATCAAACCCCAGGTCCTACACTTGCTTAAGCAGGCATTTATTCTGCTGAGCTATCTCACTGGCCCAGTTGACTACATGTCCTTAGCTGACAAGCTATTGGAGAATGGGATGAAGGATTGAGCATCTGACATACTCAAGTAGAGAAAGACTTACAGGCAAGGTAATGCATACCTGTTTACTATATGACCTACTCTGCTCTAGATGACGTGGAGAGGGTTGAAGTTGTTTCCATGACAGGCATGATTCTAGATAATGGAATATATGGGGGACAGATAAAAGACTCAGCTAAAAATAAAAAAAATGCCTTTAATAGAATACAGACATGACCTCCTGTTTGTTTCATTGTAACCCAACAAATGAAAAGATGGTTTTGTAGCATATATATATATATATATATATATATATATATAGTGATATTACATATATAGTATTACCCTTTATATTGTTAAAATGCATTCATTAAGCCAGATTATATACTGAAGAAAATGGTTCTACCATATAAACAAACCCTTTTATTAAGGCTGTTTGTGATCTTGTTATACTGAGTCCCCTAATGTATTAGTTACTCAAGGAGTTTTAGCTGTAGAGGTGTGATATGATCTGCTTCTTCTCCATAAAAAAGGAACTTTGAAAGTATTTTGGAAATACTCATTTCAAAAATACTTTATTTTTATGCTAGGAGAATATTTTTTAAATGAGGGTCAATTATTTTATTAATTTTTTTTTCAGTTAAGGGGTTGAGACTAAGATCAAAAGACCAGGTAGGCTGAAAATGCTGTTTGTTACAATGTAGTTGTAAACAATTCAAAAGCAATTATCTTAATCACTGCTTCCTCTGTGTACTGCAAAAATAAGGACATATAGTAGATGTTTTCTTGCTGACTTGCTCTGTTAAGTCAGCTCTTTTTATTTACTTATTTTTTTAAATGAGGGATTGAACTCAGGACCTTGAGCTTGTCAGGCAGACACTTTAGCCACTGAGCTATCTTCCTAGACCAAGTCAGATCTTTTACGTAGGAAATTATTTTTTAGTATTTAAAGCAGCAAAGGAAGAGATAAAGATTTCCATGTATAAGTGTTAATAAAATCTAACATTTCAAACTCTGTGGTGGTAAGGAGAAAGCTACTAGGAAATTTTTCTTTACCCGTGGTGGAAATAATGTTGTTTTTTATTTTATTTAGTTATTTTTTTTTGGATCAGGGATCAAACTCAGGACCTTGTGCTTGCCAGATAAGGACTTATGCCACTCCCATCTCCCAGGCTAATGTTAAGTTTTTTAAAGAAAAGAAATTAAGATTATTAAGAAAGTACTTTTGCCTAGTAGTGTGCTACAATTTATGGAGAAATAACCTGAGTAGTTACAGCTAAAATAGGAAAGCTCAGAGATACTAGTGCAGCTTAACAGCTTGCATCCCTGGCTTTCTATGTAGTTCCTCCGTGTGGGCCTGGGGATCAAACCCCCAGCCCCTGCACCTGCTAGCGGGTACAATAATACATTGAACTATTTGGCTGCCCCCCTCTTTGTACTTTAGGGAAGGGCATTTGCTCCACGTTGAATGTTCATGTTTGGAGCTGAATCAAAATGAAGAAGCAAATAAAACAACCCATAAAGTTAGACAAAGGAAAATCCTAATTTCAGAAGGATGTCAGAGAAATTTGTAATTCCCCTAGAGCAAGTTGCTGTGAGTGAAATCACCACAAGTCCTACTTTGGTCTCTAAATGTGCTTCATTCAATATCTTCATCTCCTCCCTGAATTTCTTGATGCTTTTTTGGCTTTTACTGATGAAAATTTTGCCTGGAAAAGGCCAAATGAATTTGGCTCAGCCTAACTGAGGTCTCTGTCACTATTACCAATCCAGGGATGTCTAGGAGGAAAGATAGACAATCCCTTATGCCTGCCTTGTAGAGTATCCTTGATTATTCTAGCTCTGACCCTAGCCTTTTAAAAATGTATTTACTACAGGGTCTACAGAGTCTTGCTACACATATTGAACTCATAATGATCTTCCTGTTTTCTGCCTCTCAAGTCTTGGGATTACAGACAGGTGCCACCATGCCAGTCTTAATCACTGTCTCAGTGTGCTCTGCAAATGGGGCCAGCATAGCATACCAGGGATCAAGCCCTAGTCCCTGCACCTGCTTAAGTAGGCACTTCAATCTTCTGAGCTATCTAGCTGGAGTATGCCCAGGACACCAAGGAGAATATGGGAATTGTTAAGCTTATCTAGTAACTATCATAGGTTGTCTTGCTGACCCCCAACTGTCTCTTTGCTCCCCTTCTCTCCACAAAGAGCATATGTTCCAAGAGAAGTACCTAACATGACTTTTTCCTTCTAGATTTCAGCAGAAAGTTCAGGATTTCTTGAAGGCATAGAACAAGGGATAGAGTATGAAACACATGTTATCTCAGCGGTTTGCCTATATTTTTAGCCATTTATTTTAAAATTAGAGTCATGTGGTCAACTTTAAATTTAAAATTAATATTCATAATTTTTGAGGGTTTCTCACAGCAATTCTGAAATCCTTCTATTTGCTTTCTTATGAAGCATCAGCTCAATGATCTGGTCCTGATACTGTTCTCTAGGACAAAGTTATATATTTGTTCTGTGTGACCCTGGTTCTGTTCTCTGGGAAGATTACTGCCTTTTCCTTTTTCCTATCCTTATCTGAAGTGACTACTGGACAGTAGATCCTCTCTGGCAGGTGTGCAGACTTTGCAGGTGATTCCCACATCATTTTATCCTGAAGTCTGGAATTTGAGAACTGAGGAACTTCCGCTGATGGGGAGGATGTGCCATCAGTGATACCATTAACAAGGTTCTGGTTTCCAGGATGCTTCTGCATATGTTATTGCACGCAATCCTCAAAACAGCCCCAGGAATTAGAGATGTAGGCACATAGGAAAATGTCACTGGGAACTCCGAAGTAAACTATCATTGGTCTATTCACAAAGAAAGGAAACACTTCCTGTCTTGCTTCTGCTAAAAAGTGTTGCCTTTTAAAGACAATCTGGGCTAATGGTTATTAGAAGTCTGACCTGGACCTGGAGTTGATAAGCCATTCATTCTTGGGCTTGCTGAATTCCAGGTTAGTGCTCTTGGCACTGGAATTTGCTTGCTAATCTTCCCTGTTTTGTGTGTCCATAGTCTGAGATTAAAAACAGGGAGTTAGATTTACCTTGACAGTGTAGGTAACTAGAACAGGCAGCTTCACCTTTTGCTATTGGACTCCTAACAATCCTGGCTTCCTATCCAGAGCAGGGGCTCTTTGTGCAAGGCTGATGGTGCACCCTGCTAGGACCTTGGCACCTCTTAAGCATCTTATCAGCTCCTATTTACAAAATAACTGCCTGAATTCTTTCTTCCACTCCATCTCCACCCCTCAGACTCTTGATTAACAGTGCTGTTTATAATCCCAGGTAGGAGGTGACAACATACTTTTCACTTTGTATTTTACATGTTAAAAATATTTTTCCTCAGAGTTCAGAAGATAGTAGATATACGTTAGCTTGACTCTGTCTCTATAAGCTCTCTGCAAGTATTAAGTATGCATTAAATATGCAAGAGATGGATTGCTTTCTGTCTCCTTTCCCCCAGATGTCACCACATGATGTTTGTTTCTGCTGAGGACTGGAAAGAAGTGATTGCTTTAGACTTGTTCTTTCTTTCTTTCTTTCTTTCTTTCTTTCTTTCTTTCTTTCTTTCTTTCTTTCTTTCTTTTTCTTTCTTTCTTTCTTTCTTTCTTTCTTTCTTTCTTTCTTTATTTATTTAACAACTGTGGAGAAATACCTCACCATGTCTTGTTTAAACATAGTTTTCACAGTTCTGGCCCCTGTGGGGATGGGGCATGAGTAATCTCCTGTGTGGTAGGCAGCCTTATTTCTTCAAAGAGAAAAAAGCAGACCCCCAATGTTTGGAATTCCAGTGATTTAGAACGTTTCTAGCATGCCTACCATTTTTTTCCTATTGCTAGACTGGGTCACAAAAAGGACTTGCCATTAGGCTGCGCGTGGGTAGAATTTGGTGCAAGTCAAGGGAATATTCTCTAGAAGTGGAGAGTAGGGTGGTGTGTGGTGTGTCTCCTAGAACCCAAACCTTGTTCTATAGCTACTTGAGGATTAGCTGAGGTCTGAGTTCCTCTACACAAGAAGGTTCTGTGGGTTGGTGTCTACCAAAGGAAATGATTGAAGCTTATTTATTTAGCTATGTATTTGGCAGTGTTTTGAGAACTGTAGCCTATTTACTTTAGAATTAAAATCACTTGGTCAGCTATTTATATTCAATTACAAAGTTTTATTCAGTCTCTGCTTTGTGCTTTTGGTCTTTGACAGATGAAAAAAAAAAGTTCCTTTTAATAACTTTGAGAAAGATATAAGGGTACTATCCAGGCAGAAGAAGAGATTAAATTCCCTAAGCAGTATTCATTTTAGTTTTTATTTACTTAATACTAGATCTATGTTTTCCTCCAACTTCTTTTCTAAATGTTTAACAACAAAGAGGGAGGATATATATTTTTTTCATAAATATTTTCAGGGAAATCCCTTTTAAAGTTATGGATTTTAGTCCAATGAGAAACCCTCTCCCTCGGATCTCAATTTTGCATATTGTCTGTTTCTTACTGGGCTTCTGTATTGTCTCAGGCTCCACTAGAAATGCACCAAGGATTCCTGGCACATCCCAGTTGCCATAGCAACAGCAGTCTTTCCCATAATGAGCTGCATCATCTGAACTGATGTCACAGCATCATGCAGCAGGTCAAACAAGGCATCTCCTAGCATTGCATCCTACAGATGTGCCGTAAACATCAAAAGAAGACGGTGGGAGCAGGAGATGGTGAGTGTTAAGTGTCTGGGCCTTTAATTACATGGCTGTTTTGTTGGCTAGTCCGCAGCTGCTAAGGCAGAGATGGGGATGTCGTCTGCTTAAAATGGATTGAGGAAAGAAGGATTGTTTTGCCTAAATCTGTTTTTCAGGCTGCCAGGTTAAGACAAAGGCCTACAAGAGTCATGTAGGAATCAAATTGTGAAGAATATTCTTGCTGTAACTATGTCTGCTATTTTTAGTATTCTCATAGAATTTTTTTCATGAAGATAATTTTCTGCTGCAAAATCTCAAATAAGCTCTAAAATGAGTAGCTTACAGTATTTACATATTGTAAAGGTATATATTTCTTTTTCTATAAGGCAGAGATAATTGGTCCCTATTCACTCTTATGATTTATAAAATATTTGGTGGTTTTCAGTGTAAAATTCAATTTTTCATCTTGGTTTGGTTTCAATTTTTAATGACAAAAAATGAATGCTGAGTAAGCATTTGACATAATCTTGATAATCTTGATGTGGAAGGACTTTTGTGTTTTTATTTATTTTTATTTTTTTGCATGTTCAGGATAGAATTTACTGTATGCATAAAGATCTAAACCAAATGATACTGGATGAGTTTTTGATTTATATGATAGTTATTTAGTTTGTGTCCTCCATAGTTAGTTGAAAGACTGCTGCTATATTTTCTGACCTCTAGCTAGTCTCTGAAATAGCCGGAGTTGTTTGCAGGGTGACTTACAACCAAGAAGGGAACAAGTCTCTTTTCTGCGGCAGTTGCCATCAAGCGTAACCCTGGGAGAGCTTCTCAAGTGGCTGTAATGCTGCTATCTCTTGCTTAACTTTAAGCAAAATCTGGTAAGATGCATAAAAAGAACAGAATCCTCAGTCACTGTAAGGAATTCAGATCTCTGGACTCAGTCAGAACCTCAACTCAATTCTGAAACGGTGGATAAACATGTGTCATATTTATTTCAACTCTTAGCTCTACATTTAGATGTCTTGATCATTTCCCCCCTAAAATCCATGGCCTAATAGTGTCAGTAAGGAGCAAGTATATTGTCTTTTGTTTTGGAAAATGAAATGGATTTTGCTGGTGCAACTGATCGCTTTCAGGGGAGAGAAAAGAGGAGGCACATGTCAGTTCAGTTGATCAATATGTCCACTTAGAATCAGGGAGTGGTTTTGTTGCTCAGTGCTGCAGAGTTGGTAGTATGTATTTGAAAAGTATCACAGGAAAGAATAGCAAGCCTTGAGGTTTTTGTTTTGTTTAAAGCTGTTTATTGAGTATAAGAAAATATACCATTGAAGGCAGGAAAGCAACAGCCCTCGCAAAGTGCTTTTTTTTTTTTTTCCATGGAGTTGAACATATTGGTCCCATTAGGTACTAGCTTCAGTGAAAGACCCTGGATTTAATTAGTTTGTTTATTTCACATCACACACATGCTACTCTCAGGCCTTTGAGCTGGTATGGTTGACGTGCAGCTGTATGTGATGGGAGAGGTCAGCTCAGCCTGGCTTTATCTCAAGCACTTAGGATCATGAATTGTTCATTGCCTGCGGTTTTATGTCGCATATTGTGAGCAGAAAGCTCTGCTGGGACTGCTGGGTGTGAACACAGCTAAGTCAGAAGCTGTAAGGTGACAGGGAGGAGTACTAGATGGAAATGGGGGAAGGGCAGATATATCCAGGATTCTAAGTCCGGAGAAAATCACCCAGTGTCTGTTAGAATGCGTCTAAAGTGTTACTTCCAATGAAAAGCAATGAAGAAAGATTCATTTGGTAACAGGAATTGCTAGGCGTAAACAAAACAAAACAAAACAAAACAAAACCAAACCCAAAGGCAGCATTTTAATGAGTTCTCTGTTTGTTTAATTCTTGTCTCTTTTGTCTAACAATGCTCTCAGCTGTTTCATTCTATGTGGTCTGTACAATTACTGGAAGTCGCAGAAGCCAGATTCCGTAAGGGCAAGGTTAGAAAGTGAAGTCATGTTTTGAGGGTGGAGAAGGGCCCGTGTGGGTGTGGGCTGTTGTGGTTATCTAGTGGAACAGCTTCTCCATTTACACGGGCTTGCCATCCTCCCAACCCCCACAAATTTCAAAATGCGGGTACAGTTCCCCAACTTTGTGCTTTTGTGCTCTTTTTGCTCCAGAACAAAGCCCTGGCAATGGGAGCTGTCACACTGGTACTCTATTTCTTCTCAGTGGGCCACAGCCTATGCTGCTCCTTGATTAGCTGTGTGTCTTAATTACTGGCTAAGGCTATATATAATACGTCCCGGAGGGGTATATGTTGTGTGTGTGTGTGTGTGTGTGTGTGTGTGTAAGGAAAAGGAGAGATTTTTTTCCCTCTGTGGTTGCATTTATTAGTGTTGCGCTGAAATGTTCTAGAATTTAAAGAATTTTATTTTACAGTAAGAACTGAAAGATAGACTGCTTATTGTATGGACACGTTTAGACCATAAAGTCTCTCAATAAGTTGCCTCTATTTTTGATTCTGATTTTTCACTACTGAATTGCAAAGTTACAAAGAGGTTAATTCTTTGAAGATAACTGGGTTATGATGGCGATAATAATAGCGATCATAATTATTATAATCAGACATAGCTATAATTCAGTTGTTATTATATTTCAGTTACTGGACTGAACTTTGTGTATGTATTAGCTCATGTAATGATATTAAGTAGAGAATCATAGTATCACTTTATAGAATTTGGTGTTTATATCTATATTTTGCACAAAACAATTTTTAGCCTATAGACTTGGCTCGGGTCATGTAGCTGAATGACTGGGCCAGAACTCCAAACCAATGAGATCTGGCTGTGAGGCCCACACACTTGCCCACAGTCATCCCAGTTCTGTGACACCTTAAATCTGCAGACTAAAGTGATCAGTAACTTACATCACATCACACACAGCCTATTCACTTTCACTTTAATTGCAAAAGTCAGATTTCACATGTAGAAAATCTCATTTACTATACATTAAGATCAAGGTAGTGTAAAGATTAGTGTGAATCTTGGTCAGATATGAATGTTTCTTCTGATGCTAAAGATTTAAGAAATGTAGATTTAACAGCACTCAGGCTTTTAGTCATTATCCTCTCTCCACATATTTGTGTTAGAAGATCTGAGCAAGGAAAATGCTCTATGGATGAGTGTGGGCAGGAGAGATTTTCACTAATGATCGAAGTTACTGGTATCCACATTATTAGTTACATAGATAGTAGTGCATTTCCTGGCAATATCAGGAAGGCAATGAATAGAAACCAATTTCTCTCATGGTCTGGAAGGTGTAATTTGAATCTATGTCTTGAGTCAAAAAGATTAAAACAGATTTTATTTTTGCTGGACAAATTCAAATCTTGTCTATTTCTGACTAAGCCTAAGAGTACCATAAGGATCTTGTGCAACATCCTGGAAGCTTTGTGTTTGAGAGGAGCTGATACAGTCATCTCCGTATCACCTCACCCATCCCCAGATATCCAGGCCT
The DNA here is from genome assembly GCA_004027025.1 of Myocastor coypus. Taxonomy (NCBI): domain Eukaryota; kingdom Metazoa; phylum Chordata; class Mammalia; order Rodentia; family Myocastoridae; genus Myocastor; species Myocastor coypus. Next base: position 29,997 of record PVJA010014364.1, read on the forward strand.
AGTGTCATTACTGGGCTCTAAGGAATGTCTTTTGTTTAAGTGTGGGGTTAATGTACACACTCACAGCATATCAATATTGATTCTGGGATAGTAAATACTTAGAAATATTATGGGTGCTGTAGCCATTTCTCCTCTCTGGAAAGAGGTTAACCTTTGTCCTATCCTATCTAAAAAGGCCTAAATGTATGAAAGTATAAGGAACAGGGATGAGAGGTTGGACAGGAAGCAACAGAGCTTCTATTCTAAGGTAGTAGCTAGTAAAGTTAGGAATCAATTTGGGAATAAAACATCCAAAGAGCTACAGGAGAGTTGGTAGGGTTGTTATATGGTCTCAGATTTCCTTCTATTTCCAATCTTACAATCAGTGAAAGGCAGTAGATTCAATTCAATTCAATAAATATTTTATTGAGTATCTCCTATGTGTCAAGTATTGTTAGAAAACAGAAAAGACACAAAGCAGGTTAAAATATGCTGGTCTAAGACATTATGAGACAGAGAAGAAAAGTCAAGTACATTTGTAGTTGAATTTTTTCCTCTGGCACTATAATACTATTTCTATTTACTTCTTTTCCATGTGCTAATGGATAAACTTGTTATCTCTGAACGTATATGCATACACATTTTATATATGGAGGTGAACTCACTGCTCTGACTAACAGCTTTTGTCCTGTTTGGATTAGATTAAAACCTTGCTGTGTATAGATAAGGCCAATGTGGCAAGGAACATTTATTTGGTATAAGGTAATCCAGCAAATGTACCTAGCTCATTTGATAAAACTAACACATAGAAATGTGAAATGTATTTAACAGGTCAATTAATAACAGATCTTAAACATTTTTGTGAAAACTATTTCTCATCCTAAGACTGCTTTTCCAGAGAGCCATCTAGATTGAGCACTTGTGTTAGCTTTCTGGTCTCGTCCAGCACAGGGTAGCTGGGGTTCCAGCTTGGCACATTCACCTTAGCGTGCCTTACAAACATCGCTGCAAATAAGACACCTCCCCTAAACTATCATTTTAACTAATGTATTTAAAACTATGATTGTATTTTAATGAAAATATTCAGGCGCATATTCATCTGGGTATAGCATATGTCCAGTTTGGTGTATCTAAGCAGACAAAAAATAATCACTTGCTGACTGACTATTCTCTGTATTTGATGATAATTGTAAATACCCAGCTATGCAGATGGATCATGAGACAGAAGCCTTTTCAGAAAGATAATACTTTTTTTTTTTTTTTTTTGTGGGACCAGGGTTCGAACTCACGACCTTGCACTTGCCCAGCAGGCACTTGTGCCTCGGAGCTATCTCCCCAGCCCCAAGATAATACTTTTTATAGGAATTTATCCACAGTAACAAACTTTTAGGTATTTTGAGGGAGAAAGGGATTAGATTTCTTGTCCAAGAATATACTTGTTAGCATTAAAATGCTCAAGTTGATTTTAAAACTTGGTGATGATAAAGGAGAGGCTTTGTTTCTCTTGTAACCAGAGTCATGTTTTGCTTTGTTCTTTAGCCAAAAGACATGTTTCAAAACCCTAAAGACATCTTGCAACTGTGCTTGTGTCACAAGGGGGACCGAGGGAGAAAATGTGGAGCCTTTAGAACAAGACCTCAAACTGGTTAAGGCGTGAATGGAACCTGGCCTGCAGCTGATTTTGTGTTGTCTTAGGCCAAGCTCCATGTTGTATAATCTATACCATTTACACAGATCTTTGAATTTGGGTCCACACTTAGTTTGATTCTCTTTTGTTGGCAATTTGAAGTTTTTATAATTTATAAAATTAAAAAAGTTTTTTTTTTTTTCAATACAGGGGCTCACTACACAGTTCAGACTCAGTGATCCTTCTGTCTGAGCCTTCCCAGCCTGGGATTACAGGCCTGCACCACCATACCCAGTTTGGATGACTGGCACAGTGCACCTGGGGTTCTGAGGCCCACACAGCATGTAGTACTGGGGATTGAACTTGGGTCCTTGTCCTTGCCAGGCAGGTGCTTAGACTGTTGAGCTATCTCCCCAGACAATCTTAATAATTTTTGAATACGGGACTCTGCATATTCATTTTATATTTTATTCTATAAATTATGTAGTTAGTCCTGTATGACCTTTTTAATACTCCTACAGGAACTACCTGAGCTCTGTAGGTGTTTGAGTTTGAGGTGCTCCTGCCTGACAACTCTGGAACAATGAAACAGAAAGTATAATCTTAAAATCTTAGGGATCATTTTTGCAAAGACAGAGCAAAACTCCCATACTCTTATCCCACGATGATTTAGTAATGTGCACAGTAATTCAATGGTATTTCTTTTATAGTCAATGGGGGACATATTACATTATACCTGAAGATATTTGGTAGGTCAGGTTTATTTGTCACCATCATTGTTTCCAGGGGAGAAATCAAATCTGTGTGGAGCAAACTAATTAACCCCCCTATTGGTTCAATGTTTATATTAGTTCTCTTGCCCTTTGTTTATTACTTGGTTATATTTCTGCCTCTTTGTCTAACTCTCATTTAAATTGCACAACATATTTATGATTATTTTTTAGAACTATCTTTTTCTTCTGCTTTATCTTTCCAAGGTGCTGAGGAGCTTATAATTTGAGGTTATATTACTATAAAAGAGTCCCCTTTTTAATTAAAAAGGGAATTACAGTCAATATTTATAATGAACCTTTCTCTAGCATAGCTGTTACAACCATGCTAATGATCTGAAATCTAGATCCAACATTACTGCTTAAAATAATGCTGATCACTGACTGTGGAACCTTAGGTAGGCAAAGAATTTCATAGGGAAAACTGGCTGAATTAATCTGTTAATCTACAAATTTGTGGAGAATTGTGTCAGTTGTCAGAGAATTGATATGAATAATGGCACTTTCTATATAGGACAAAGGTGATCTTTTTGTTGATGTTGATTTTTTCTTTTTTCTTTTTTTTTTTGGTGGGACTGGGGTTCAAACTCATGACCTTGCACTTGCCAGGCAGGCACTTATGCCACGGAGCTATCTCCCCAGCCCCAATTTTTTCTTTTTTGACTGTGTGAGAACTTGACAAATCTATAAAGGAGACTGAACTTTTGGAAGCCCAAGAGTGGAGATTTCCTCAAAGATCAAGCCCCAGGAACTGAGTCCCTTGCTCTGTGTTCTTAACAGTCCTGATGTGTTCACCATTCCCACCATTGTACAAACCATGAAACAAGATGCTGCAGAAAATGTCACCAATAGTCAAAAATTAACGAAAGCATCAAATGTTGACCATGTGTAAGGTCATGTGCTAAAGGAAAAATAAAAGCATTACGAATAAGGAAGGGCAAGCAGAAGGACACACATGTATATTATTGGGAGAGCTTTTCACAAATTTAACACTGTGTCATTTGGGCTCTGCCTGTAAACTTCCTTTGTTCTGGGACATATGCTGAGATGAAGCTCATATGTAGGGCTACCTTTTCATCTTTTGTTCTTTTTATTCAAATTCTTGATTGAAATGTTTTTTAGTATTTAACTCATTAACGTTGCTGGCTTACCCAGAGTCGCTGTTCCTTCTCCCATTCTCAGCTTTTTCAGTCCTTATGATTTGTTTCCTACTGCCATCAGCCTTCTGTTACTGTCACCTTCTGGGAAGCTGTGAACCCCCACATTTTTCCAACAGCAGCCCTAGCCCTCTCTCTTAATTCCCAGTATGTTAGCACAAAAAAAGCTCACCTCAGGCCAAATGACTAGATCTCCTCTAATTTGCCCACAGTTAATTTAAACATGGCCCCAAATTCAGTTTAGCTTTCATGTTTGTGTGAATTAAGAGGGAATGACTCTTTAAAACATATTGGCAGTCTTTCAAGAAGCCTGTGAGAGGACTAACGAGAAATAGCTAAACAGTAGGGTCATATGCAGTAGAAAATTCTATGTAAAAATGAAGCTGGGTGTGGTGGCTCACGCCTATAATCCCAGCACTTGGGAGGCTGAGGCAGGAGAATTGGTGCGAGTTCGAGACCAGCCTGGGCTACAAAAGTGAGCTCAGGACCAGCCTCAACTGCATAGCAAGACCCTGTCTCAAAAAGACAAAAAAAAAAAAAAAAGAAAGCAGGTGTGTGTTGTTTAATTTTTTCCTTTAGGTTATTGTTACAGTTCACGTTTATTTAAAAATAAACAAAATAAGAGATAGGAGTTGATAATGAGAAGGTGGGCAGCATAGACAAAAATTAGAGCTGCTCTGTTTCTAATGTTTTATACCTAAACATTCAGTGAAAACAGAGCCTCGCAGGAAAGATTTTGGAGCTAGATACATGTACTTCTAATTCTAATAAACTATTAGCTCTGTGATCTTTTGGTTGTTATTTTTTTCAAATATAAAGTAGGGAAGATAATCATTTTATAGGATGAGATGATGTATTTTTATGGGAAGCTGTCCATATGAAGTGGGTACTTGATAAAATTAATATTTTGTGTGCTCAGAAGTAATAGAATAAGGGCCAGCATTATAGCTCAGTGGACTAAGTGCTTGTTTGGGTAAGCGCAGGGGCCAGGTTCTATCCCTGGCACCATATGGCACATCAGTCCCACCCCTGGGTGTGCTGAGCCAGCAATGGAGTCTGGGCATGGTGGCACATACCCGTAATGCCAGTACTGGGGAGGCACTAATCAGGAGCATTGCTCTAAGTCTGAACTGTGTAGTGACACCCTGCACACACACACACACACACACACACACACACACACACACACACCTTAAAAAAAGTAATAGGTTAAAGCTATTACCCCCTAAGAAGAAATAGTTTCTCTCTGACTCCAATCTTGAAGCAGAGTTCATTTTCTGAGTTTTATTAACAATAAGAAAACCTTGCTATACATTTCAAATGCTTCTTTTGTGCCAAACACATACTCCACATCATTTAATTTTATTTCCTACTCCCCCTCATGTAGCACTTATTATCTCTTGAAAACTACATATTTTGTTTATTTTTGTCCTTCTTTGGTATAATATCAATCATACAAGTGCACAAATATTTTTATATTTTGTTGTAATACGGCCTCTAGAGTAGTTCTTGGCATGTAGTAGCTGCTCAGTACACTCTTGTGACAAGAATGGATCAATAACCACATAACCCCATGAAGGAGGCACTGTGATTGTCTTCAGTAATATACAGAAAATTAATTCTCCTGTGCAGTGATTGTTTTCATGGCACTGAACGCCTCCCAGTGATTCTTGTCATTCTAGATAGTGTACCAAGAAGTCCTCAGGCCTCATGGTTAGGGCATGTCCCATTCAGCTGCTCTAAATTCTTCATTGAAAGCACAGGCATTGTGTGGGCCATGCTGGTGTCCCCTTCTCTACAGGGGAGGGGAGCTGGTCCTTTTCAGGTCACTTGAAAAATGCATCGATTCTTCTAGTGGGTATGTCTTTTTCTTGTTAGTGAATTTGAGTCTCCTTTAAGAAGAGAATTATTTATTCTCTTTAAATCATAAATCATTCTGTATCATTTCCAATTTTTAAAAGTGTTTCTTATTCTTAAAAAGTAAATCAATCATAAACTTTACCTACAAATCTGAGATTGATAAACTGGTAGAATTTTAGAATAGTTGATGACAATGCCTTGATAAGGAGAATGAGCCACAGTGTGGCCCTGCCCTGCTGCTCTTAGCAATGAGAAATAAAGCAAAACAGAAGAACTTAATAAAGTGTTCAGTTAGAGTATATAGCCTCCTAAAAGAAGGAAATAATCAAGATAGCTGATTTCTGGAATTTATTTTGAACTAGAAACAAACTGTCTTTAGCAGTAGGTTTCTACAGCTGAATTATATATCAGGACATATTCTGAATGTCATGCTTTTGAAGGGAGTATTTATTTCTCAGGGAGCAGATGTGAGATTTATTCTTCTTGAAATCAAACCATCTTGACAACAAACTATTTTTAGAATGCCTTATTCTTCAAGAAGACAAACCATATCGAAAAGCACTCAGAAAAACATCCTGGGAGAAAGAAGGGTCTAGTTGTACTATCCTAATAGGCTGAATAAGGAAATGTAAGGCTGTGGAATTTTCAGTGTTTTTGTTATCATAAAACACATTTAATATATTTACTTTTATCCACTGCATGTTGCTAGATGAACATGAGAGTTTTTTTATGTTTACAATACTTGGTATAGTCAGTTGTAATATATAACGATATTAGGTTAAAAGAGTATGCTACTCTAATCCATTTTAGTGAGACTTCAACCAGCAGTAAGAAACCCAAGAACTCTGGGTTGTCCCCAAGATTTAGATATGACAAATTGTGCTGTTGTAAACATGGGTGCACATGTGTCATTGTCATATGATGATTTCAGTTCTTTTGGAAAGTTACCTAGGAGGACAGTAGCTGGCTTGACTGGGGCCTCCTATCCTAGCTTTTAATGCCCATCAACTGTGGAATGGATTTTAAAAAGTGTGGTATTTTTATACAATGGAGTATTACTTAGCTGTAAAAAAAAAATAAATTAAAGGCTTTTATAGATGAATGGATGTAACTAGAGACTCTTGGTAAGTGAAATAAATGAGGCCCACACATGTGCAAACGATTATCTTGCTAGTGTGAGAACCTGAAAGAATAAATGAACTCTGAAAGGTACAACAGATACTGTGAAAGGGAAATAATCTGTTCAATGGGAAAGACAATCTGGATGAAGGCAAGGGCAAAAAAGCAAGGAAAATGATGTATTCATAGGCATATAGAGGATAATTTGGATAATTGCACCTCCAATTTCTGTTGGTCTTTTGAAAAGAGCCATTAATAGTTACATTTTTTATTCCTATTCTTTTCATTTTAATTTTGTACAAATTTTTTGTTGTTTTAAATTTTTTAAAACCAATTTTGCATGTTTATATTTGGTAACATTTTTTTGTTTGTGCATTTTTAGGGAAGGGTGCAGCGGTTCTCAACCTGTGGGTTGCGACCCTGGCGGGGGTTGAACGACCAAAACACAGGTGTCGCCTAAAGTCATTGGAAAACATCATTTATTTGGAATTACAGTTTTGAAGTAGCCACCAAAATTAGTTTTTGGTTTGGGGTCACCGCAACATGAGGAACTGTATTGTGGGGTCACAGCATTAGAAAGGTTGAGAACCACTGGAGGGTGTTCAGCTTCTCACTGCTAGATCAGATTCATCGCGGTCCACTGGTTTACAGCCTCCCAAGAACTGGGATTACAGGCTCGCCACCATGTCCAGTCTCAGTTACTATTTCAGAGAGCCCCGGGGGCAGGGCTGGCATAGCAGGCCTAGGGATTGAACTACTGGCCCCTGCATCTCCTTGCAAGTGCTTTAATTCACTGGGCTGTTTGGCCAACCCTATATCTGGTAACTTAAACAACTCACTTGACAATAACATCATGTAATACAGCAACTACTGTTGAATTTCTATTACTTTGTTTAGTGAAATTTTGTATCATGTCTAATACTTTTTATTAATATTTTCTATTCTTAAAAAAAGAAACCTGAGCCTTAGTACATGTTGACATAATCTTCCTTTGCTTTCCTCTGTGAGAAAACAAAAACTTGCATTTAACTTTGGCTTCTTATTAGCTGTAAAATTTTACACCTTCCTTGCAGTTCTCTGCATCTTTTAATTGTTCAGCCTTACAATCTTCAAAAAGATATTCTAAATAATACTTTACATTTGATTAGTGCCCTTGGGCAGATAAAATATTTTGACTCATTATCTTAGCCCATTTAAGTATGAATTAGGTGGTGCATAAACACAAAAATTTATTTCATAGAGTTCCAGAGGCTAGAAAGTACAAGAACAGACTATTGCTGATTCACTGCCTGGTGAGTGTCCATGTTTTGGTTGACAAAGGACACCTTCTAGCTTTATCTTCACATGAGAGAAGGGACAAGGGGTCTCTCTTAGGCCTTCCTTCTATGAATACTCATCCCATTTCTAAGGGTTACACCACCATGACCTAATTGTTTCTGAAAGGATTGACCTGACACCATCACTTTGGGTGTTTGAGTATCATATACATTTTTTGGAACAAACCTTTTGGCAACAGTGTTTGCACAACATTTCTATTTCACATTGGTGCATCGCATTGCTTGCATTCTCAGTATTCTTGGTGGGCAACCTCTAGTGAGCATATAAAGTTTCATTTAAAAGAATAAGTTAGTCTTTCCCAATATATTTTTGCTCAGAATTTTTTTTATCTTGAAACTTTGGGGACTTTCTCTTTTTTTTTCTTGAGCCACATTATATATCTTCAGTTAGTGAGAAAGGTAACACACTTGTTTCTATTTTATACTTCCTATGGAATATGAAATCTCTTTAGATCTTCCCATTGTTATTCCAGGCAGTCACGGAAAATGTAAGTGAATGTACTTGTAGTAAGCTGAAACTTGTAACATTCTTATATTTTTTGTGATCAAAATGACCAGCTCTCACAATTTTATGTGGTTCAATTGAAGTTTGTTTTTAATGTAAAATAATAATAGTCTCCATTGTTTTTATAAATAGCTCATGCTAGTTTAACAGTGCAGAAATGATGAAAACCAATTTTTAAATGAGCAAGGGTGGTAGTATAGAGCGTATTTCAAGAAGTATACTATTCTATAGTAGCACAGAGTACTTTACCAAAGTAAAAGACCAGTCTGGGATTGATTCATGCTTCTCTGCTACCACCCTTGTGGCCTTGGGTTAAAGCTCAAATTTGCTGACATTTGTAAAATGGAAATGAGAGTGCCCACCCTGCAAACTTGCTGAGACTGCTCAAGACCCTGAGAATGGTGCCTGTTGTATGCTTGATACCCAGCAGTCATGTTGTTACTAGTAACCATCATGGTATGTGTCGAATATAAATATCTGTGTGTTTAGCTATTAAAACAAGCAAGTGACCTAAAGAATTTGGAAGAAAAATAGTTAGAAGAGATGGCAGGTTCCTGAGAAGAGGAGCAAGTCTCGAGGTCCTACCTGTTAGAGCAAGGTATGCTTCTGAGAAGTTTTCTGAAGGACAGTTTTGTTTTTTCATGTCAACCTCAACCATTTCTGGAGCAGTAATTTCATAATTTGCCTGGCATTTGCAAATTACTTCAACTCTTCATTTTTTATACTTTATACTCTGATAGAAAAATACCAAACTTTGTGTACTTATAGTTAGAATCGTGTTCCATGAAGTTCTTTGAACTAGAAAAATCATCGAAGTTAAATGTCCAAAGGACTCTATATGGGTACTGCTTATGAGGTAAACAAATGTGATATTTTATTTATTCTAAAATGACTTTAATAAGATCATGAGTTTAATGCCAGACTGGAAAATATAAGCTTTTTTTCTTTTAAAGAGAAAAAAATCCCCAAATTTCAAGATAATAGCATGGCAACTATGGTTAATACATTGCATATTCTTATCTTTAAATTAGTTACTTAGCATGCAAGCTATTGGCATTTAGTTGTCCAAATATTAGCACAAAACTTACTTTTCAATTAACTAAGAAATTAGTAGTATGAATACATATATATATACATATATATATATATATATATATATATATATATATATATATATATGTGTGTGTGTGTGTGTGTGTGTGTGTGTGCTTTTCCCTTCCTTCTTTTCTCTTTTTTTCCCATCCCAGGTTCTCTTTCTTTTTGAACAATTTCTTCCCATTTTACGATATGTATTGTGCACTTTGGGTTTTATTTGCTCTTTTAGCTTCTCATGCTAGTGAGACAATATCATGTTCACACGTGGGCATTTGGTTTATTTTACTTGTGAGTATGGTCTTGAGTTGCATCTGTTTACCTATAAAGGTCTCATGAGGTTTATCCTTCTGTATGGCTGAATAGCACTCCATTGTATAAAAAGACCACATTTAAAAAAATTTTTTAAAAATCTTTTTTGTTTGTTTATGTATTTGGCACAGAGTCTTGCTATGCAGCTCAGACCCATAGTGATCCTCCTGTCTCAGCCTCCTCAATGCTGGGATTATAGGCATATACTATGCTTGGTTTTGAGGCCAACACAGCATGCCTGGGGTGGGGCCGGCTCCACATGTGGCACCAGTGATCAAACCAGAGTCTGTGCGCTTGCCAAGCAGGCTCATAGACTGCTGGGCTATCTCCCCTGCCAAGAACACATATTTTTTATCCATTCATCAGTTAACGAGTATTTAGGTTCTTTCCAGGATCTAGCTATTACAGCTGGTGCTACTACAAGCATAACTGCACATATATTGCTATGGTATGATGTTTTTAATTTGTCTGGGGAGAGACCTAGAAGAAGAATAGCTGGGTCAAATGGGACCTTTAGTTCTAGTTTCTGGAGGAATTTCCACAGTGGTTGCACAAGTCTACACTCTCACAGACAGTAGAAAAGGCTTCCTTTATCCCCATAGCCTCTCCAGCCCCTTCAGGTGTGTAAAACATCTAGCCTCATGTTTGGAATACAGGAAGGACTCATTGTACTCATTTTAGAAGCATTTCTGCTCTAATTTTATACCTGTGTGGTATCAATGTTTGAGTAAGTCTTCAGCTAGCTTCTAGTCTGGCTGCCCTACTTCCTCTATAAATTGAACAGGAATAAGCACATCACACAACCAACTTTACATGGTAAAGGTGAGCAGATCTGCCTGGAGCTCAACTCTTGCTTCATAACTTACCTAAGGCCCCCCTAAATGAAACTCATTTTCTTTTAAAGCTCTTGCTAGAGTCTCTGTAGCTGTAGCTCTGAGTTTCTAAAGCAGTAACACTTTCATCATGATTTACTACTTGTTCATACTCTGTGAATGTGTCATGTGTCTGAGACAGTATCACAAACTCGTGCAAAGTTGATACAGCAGAGGATTCTAAATCTTTCTTCTTGAAAGTGTTCCAGAACTAATTTAGCTATCGCATACATCTTGAATACCTTCAATTTCATCAAGTGAAATTGATTGCTAGCTGGTAGCTTGCTGACTGCAAAATTGATACGTAGTGACTGAAGTGGGAGGAAGATCAGGCCTTTTCTGATATAATGCTGCTTACCACATACCCCTTTCCTGGATTACACATTCCATGTATCACCATAGCTGACTTGACCTAAAAATAAAATTAAAATGAATTTACATGCATTTCACTGCAAAAGTATCTTAAAGTAAATTATAAATATCATAATACTGGATTACCACTTTGTTGAAACTTATGATTTATGTTTGGCACAAAATCTTTCATTTGGTCAAGGGTTAGTTAGAAATTTAACCCAACCATAAATGGCTCCCAATACAATGCTGCCTTGACAATACCAGTGCTTTTAGTTCTCCAGAAGTGGTTTTGTTTGCTTTTGTTCTTAAAATTCTTTGCCTCAATTAAATTGGGATACATTTTCCAGGACCCAGAAGTCCTTTATGTAAAGCCATATGCCCTCTGAGAGCCATGGCCCAAAGCAGGGTAAGTTTTTCCCCGTGTTTTCCACCCAACATCCCAGCAGATATCAAATAACTTACTGAAAGGTATAAGTGGCCATAGAGCTTTTACTTATTCTCATTTCCTGAGGTCTTCTCACTGGTCTCTGTATCTTCCTCACAAGTCATCCAGCATTCTCATCCATATAATTCTTGGCCCAGATGTGTCCACAAGCCACTCTAACTAGAGAGGGTGGTTGAGCTAGAGGTTCCTGTTAATTCCATCCCAAATATCTATTATTTATAAATATCAGCTTACTGGAAACCAGTACTATCCAACAGATAAAATCACCTTCAAATAATTTCTGCTGTATCAAATATCACTGTTACTGTTCTTAGTGAGTAATAGTTATTAGAGAATCCCTTTTAGCACTTAGAAATTGATGGCAAGGGTCCTAAGTGGGTGATGTAGAAATTATACTCTGGAGGCCCAAAGTCAATTTGACTTATGAGAATGCATATTATACTAATGACATTGAAAACATTTCATTAAACTTATAACTTTAAAATGCAAAGGAGGGCAACCCACTTTTTGGGTCCCCTTTTGACCCTCTCAGACAGAATCTTTCTCATTATAAATTCTTCCTACTCTTTAAAAAAAACAAAGGAGATCTTTGCTACCAGTTTCTTTTGATTTTGTGACTCTCATAGATATTTGGAAAAGAAGAAAAATGTTTCATAGTCAAGTAGGCTAGTGAGTCTGGAACTGAGGAATGCCTATTCATAGGCTTATGCAGTCTTTTTTTTTCCTTTTTTCTTTGTCCTATGTGGTCATAATTCTCAGGAATACAGAAAGATCTAGAGGCACATTAGGGCTTGATATAGTGACTGGTGAGATATAAGTTCAATTAGAAGTTTCAAATTTGTTATAAATGTGTAGAACAATAATGATCATGTCTTCTTCCATTTATGTCAGGATCTATGTTAAGAACTGCTTCACACACACTAACTCAAATCCTCAACAAACTTACTGAAGGATACTTTAAGGAATGCATTACACAGATCCTGGTTCATAAATATCTTTCTTCAATAAAAGGAGCTGTGACTCTTGATATGGCTAGTTCTAGGGGAAAGGCAGGGAAAAATTCAAGATAACCTTGAGTGTCATAGTTCTAGAAAATAGAGTTCAAAAGAAGAAACAGAACAAGCATTTCAAATGGGGACAGAGCTTCAAAGCTGAAAAAGGTTCTACTGGCCAAACTAATAAATAATACAGTATTGGATTATATAACTTAAAATATGTATGAATGCATACTACTAAAAATAAATGATTGAACAAATAAACAGGGATGAAGGGACAAATTTTCCTTAGGGAACGATTACAAATTATGCATCTAAATACTCCTTTCTCTAGGACAAAAAGCTTAAGTTACTCTTATGGTTAGGCCAAACTTGGTGACTTTAGAAAAGGATAAATGGTAAGTTTACAGTAGAAATCTAGAAAGAATAGCCCTGTTCATGTGAGATTAACATCACTAGTGATAATGTGTAACTATTCTGTAACCTTGATGTGGTGAGATAGGTACTTTATCTGTATGATATTCTTTCTCTATATCTGTAACTCATTCTAATCATGAGAAAAGTATCACACAAACCCAGTTTGGGGGCAGAGTCTGCCTGATACCTGGCCTATATTCCTCGAATATGTCAAGATCATGAAAAACAAGGAAAGCATAAGAAGTGGTTACTGACCAGAGAGACTAAGGGGGCATAAATTTGCCTAAGATACAGTGTGACCCTCTCAGTTGGGTCCTGGGACAGAAAAACATTAACAGAAAGGCTGGAGAAGTCCAAATAGTCTGAGCCAGGCATGGTGGCTCACGCCTGTAATCCCAGCACTCGGGAGGCTGAGGCAGGAGGATTGGTACGAGTTTGAGACCAGCCTGGGCTACAAAAGTGAGCTCAAGGCCAGCCTCAACTGCATAGCGAGACCCTGTCTCAAAAAAAAAAAAAAAAAAAAAAGACAAAAAAAAAAAAGAAATCCAAATAGTCTGGAGTTCAATGAGTAGTAATGTACTAAGATCAGTTTTGCAATGTTTACATGCATACTTGGGCAATGCGATTGTGCCAACAATGGAGGAAACATGTAAAGAGTATTATGGGAACTTTGCACTATTTGTGTAACTTTTCTGTAAATCTAAAATTATTCCAAAAGAAAAAGTACGTTAAATGAATGTCTGTCTATCTATCTATCTATCTATCTATCTATCTATCTATCTATCTATCTATCTATCTATCTGGTAGAGGTTTTAAAGAATAATGAAGACATATAAATACTAGAGTATTATACAAAACTAAAAGTAAAAATGATCTTCTCTGGGTAGGAACGCTAAGCCCAGCATATTTCAATCTTATAGGCAAATAGTTTAATAATTTGGCATATATTTTCCCAGAAATTTTCTATGATGTGTATGTACAGGCTTAAAAGGCACATAGGCAGAATCTTCTTCTTATTTTGTTCAAGTCATTATTTTTCTACTATAAACTGTATGATCAACTTAATTTTAGGCACATTATAATGTTTTTCCATGTGAAATTTAAGTATTTGTGAAAGAGTATTGCTTCCTAAAAAGTGCTAAACATAGACTTTGTACCTCTATTTTAAGTCTCTTATATGTACCTTAAAGATATTAAATAATTTTTGTTTCTTCTAGAAGCATCTGTTAGGCATGTATAAATTTTCTTCATATTACCCAAGATTATTATGTATTGTGCTCCTAAAAATTATGTTTGATAATTGCAAAGTTTTAAGACAAAAAGGCTAAGAAAAGAAAGTTGCTGCTCATTTAGAAAGTAGAAATAGGAGAGACATTGAAAGTTGACCACATTTAACTTTGTAAATGAATACTTACTGAAGTTGTGACATTCATGTACCAAATTATTTCAGGAAGAGCAATTTCTGTCAAATAAAAACATTATGTTCTGTCTCCACTCAATTGATTCAGAAAATCTAAAATCATGAAATTTCTAGGTCTTCTCCAAAGTCAAAATGACCATGAAAGGTAGATTTTTTTTATTAGTTCAGGACTTTGAGGCAGCTATGGCACTGCAACTAAAGAATGCATGAAAGAGGACTTCTAGAACTGCTTTGGAAAGTGGAAAGAGGGCGGTGAGGTGGTTCAGTGGTCTAAAGAGCCTGCTTAGGAAAGCTTAGGCAACTGCAGGGACTGTGGTTTGATCCCTGTACCATATGCTGTGCTAGCCCCACCCCTACCCCCAGGTCAGGCTGAATCTGCCATTAAAAAAAAAAAGAAAAGAAAAAGTAGAAAGAATTACAGGATACATATTCAAAGTGAGAGGAAGCATTCTGAAGGTAACATATATTTTATACTGTAATAGGTTTTAAAAATTCATTCACTGTGTTTTTTCTAATCATGTCATGTGTGTGTAAAATTTTTAAGGGTAGCACTCCACAATTTAAAAATACTACTTTTTAAAAATCCATTTCTTCATAGATATTTGGTTTGTTTCCAAGGTTTAGCTATGACCAATTGCCCTGCTATATACATGAGTGCACATATATCACTATAGGATGATGTTTTTATTTCTTCTGGGAAAAATATCCAGAAAGGGAATAGCTGGGTTGAATGGGACCTCTAGTCCTAGTATTTAAAGGAATCTGCATACTTATTTCTACCAGTGGTTGTACCAGTCTACACTCCCACCAGCAGTGGCAAAGGGTTCTTTTTTTCTCACATCCCTGCTAACCTTTGCTATTGGTTGATTTCTTGATGATAGCCATTCTTTCTGGGCTCAGATGGAATCTTAGTTTTGTTTCAATTTGCATTTCTTGAATGGCCAATGCAATTGCACATGTTTATATGTATTTATTTTCCACTTGTAGCTTTTCATCTGAAATATATATTCATCTATAAAGAAAGTTAAACTTGAGGCTTTTATAGGTATATAGATATATTTAGAAACCATACTCACAAGTGAAATAAATCAGAATCACATCCATAAACACTATATTGTCTTCCTAGTATAAGAAATTGAAAGAATAAATAAGATCCAAAGGAACAAAAAGGATTGTGAAAGGAAAAAAAGAACATGCTTAAAAGAAAAGAACAAGTGGGAGGGGGGAAGAAAAGGAAAAATATGTTTATGTACACAAGGTAACCAAGATAATTGTACTACTAATTTCTATTAGTTCATTGAAAGGAATAGTTAGTGCTTATTGTGTTTGATCAATTTTGCATGCCTATACATCATAATCTGAGCAGCTACTTTGAAGGTAATAATATGCAATATAATGATCATTGTTAATTTCTTATTTGTTTTGAAACTTTGTATCATTTTAATTGTTTTTTTCTTTAAAATAAAATTATAAAAATTAAGGGTATAACTTTACCGCTGTCTCAGGTAGGATGAGAATTGTAACCCCTGGACCAGCCAGATAGCTGAATGGACTAAAGTGTCTGCTTAGGCAGACGCAGAGACTGGAGTCTGATTCCTGGTGTGCTGTGCTGGCCCTGCCCTCCAGGGTGTGCTGAGATGGCAATTGAGACTGGGCATGGTGGTGGTACACACCTGTAACACCAGCACTTGGGAGGTTGAAAACAGGAGGATCACTATGAGTCTGATATAGGTAGTGAGACCCTGTAGACCCTGAACTCCATGAAAAAGAATGGTAAGAATGGCAATTATCTGAGCTCTAGAGCCAAATAATCTGAATGATAGCAGGTTTTCTTAATTTTTATCCCTTCTAGTATCATATCCAGAACTGAGACTTGTGCTTGGTTCTGAGTACATTCCTTCTCAGCTTGGGGAATCTGCTTTAGAAGCTGTAAAAGAAGTGCATGAGGTCTCTAGGCAACCGTGGAGGACTCTATGTGTATGTATCTTCAGCACGTTCTTCACTCATGGTTTTCCTATCCTGTCCAATTCTCTTCTGTATCCAGCCCACACTGTAATGCTTTTTCCTTGGTCCTCCTCACTGTGCCATTCCCAACCTCCTACTTCTCAACCAATCGTTGGTAATTTCCTGTAGAGAAAAGTGAAGCTGTGTCATGTAAATCCATGTCCTCACACCCTGGAGCGCAAGCTGAAGCATGCCTCCTTAGCTGCTCTCTCTGGATTTTAGCAAAAGAGGTAAAAATATTATGAAAAATGTAGATTTTAGAGTCAGAAAGAAAAACTCCTGTTTCTTGCTCTGCCTATGTAGCTGCTTGATCTTGGGGGATTTAACAACTATTTTAAATTCATCATTCTATGATAAAGGGAAAACTGTAATTATTTGAATGCTTAATATTAAAATATCATGCAAATGAAGTCTGCTTAGTGTGATGTCTGCAACAATGAATTCCTGGCAGGGTAAGGGGAAATAATGACATTTTTCTCTGTTCAGACTCAACCCATCTTTCAAAGCTCCTTCAGGTCTTAGATTTCTATCACTTTGGGTCCTTCCTCTATCCACAAATATTCTCAAATCTCCCTCTATAAATATGCTCAGATTTCTTCTAGGTTAGAGACAGATTGAAGTAAATTCTGCCTTTCCTATGTATTTTTACTTTAGTCCACAGTTTCTTGTTTGACACAGTAGAGCTTTTTTTTTTTTTTTTTTTAAGATATAAAATGGTTGGTTTTTATTTTTTAGTACTGGGGACGGGACCCAGCACCTGGTACTTTCAAGGTGAATCCTCAGCTTTAGAGAGTTTAAAAACCACTGTATCTCCATTTTTATCCTGCAGCTTCTCACAGAGGCTGCAACAGGCGGTATAAACAGTACCTGAGCTCAGTGAGGAAGTTACATCTTTATCTTGGGGGGCATCTCCCCTTGGTTCTGTCAGCCATCACAAAACTCTGAACTTTTTCTTCCATCTTTTTTTTTTTTTTTCTGGAGCTGGGAATCCAACTCAGGACCTTGCACTTGCCAGGCAGGCACTTGTACCCCGGAGCTATCTCCCTGGCCCTGAACTTTTTCTTTTTTATTTTATTTTTAGACAGGGTCTTGTAGTACAGGCTGGTCTTGAATTTGTTTTATATCATTTGTATTGACTCCTTCTTTCTCATTGATTCCCATTAATCTCACGTTGTTCATTTTCGCATCGTCTTGCAGATGATGAATTATTTTTTCCTGCATTCTGGTTGTTTTTAAAAGATCCTTTCTTACTCTTTCACTGGCTGCAACTGTGTCTTCAAGGTTGGAAACTCTATCTTCATTTTCGTTCATTCGG
>PVJA010014365.1:0-40926 GCA_004027025.1 Myocastor coypus
ACGCACACACACACGCACACACACACATCATAAAACTCAGATGCTAGGTATTTATAGCATTCTCATCATATTGCTATGACTGATACTTGTTATTTCAGTTTGCTTTTGCCTCTAAAATAAGGTTGATTACACTAAGCTCTCAGGTTATGAGAATTTGAAATTTTAATAAATCTTAAAGCTTTGGGAATATACTCTGTATTTGGTAAGTAATATCAAGAGTCTGCTATCACTATTTACATGAAAGTAGTTTTTTAAAGTGTGCTTGTACATTAAAATAAAAAGACAGTAGATGCTCAGAAAGTTAACTTACTTCAATGTTCAGCTCCTAGTGCATGGACAACCCTGAATGTCTTAATGTCAGTGACGTTGTGATGTGTCGTGGTAATGCTAGTTATCTCTCTAAATACTGGGGGAAGCAATTCCAACTGACCAAACATTTTGGCCCAGAAGCTGGCCCTTGGCAGAGAGACGAGATGTGAGTAAGGGGAGCATATCTCGAGGAACCACCTGAGCAGCATCTCCCCTGCCTTGTGTAGCACCTCGCCAGTTCCCCCTTCAACAGCTGTGACAGGGACGCTGGTGTTACACACACAGCCTGCATTATGCTTCAGGGGCACATCCCTCTTCTGAGGCTGCAGTCTTCCTGGTGAGATGCAGCGCATGCTTGATTCCACCCACTGTCATTTATCTGCCAATACAAATAGCACGCCTCTGTGGGGCTGTCTGGCAGCCAACACTATAGACTGTGCTCTACTAAGAGAGAACCACTGCAGAGCATTAAAGGTGGAAAATACTTTATAATTCCTTCAATCCAAAGGAGAGAATGTTGGGGCCCGGCAGGATGGCTCAGTGGTCTAAAGCACCTGCTTAGGAAAGCTTAGGCAGCTGCAGGGACCGCAGTTCAATCCCCAGCACCACATGCTGCGCCAGCCCTGCCCTTGGGGCAGGCTGAGCTGGCCATAAAAATAAATAAATAAACAAAGGAGAGAACGTTCAAAATTATAGTATGAAGTCCTACATGACGACTGCCCTGAGAGCAATGAACCCGTTTTAGAGAGCATGAAGCAAACCGTATTGGCATATGATTTCCACTGTTAATTAAAGGACATGTTTCCTAGAATGATTAAACTTTGCTGTATTCAAGTTTTAAAAGAAGGCTATTACATTCTCGGTGCTCTATCCAGTGGCTGGTCTTGTTGAAGCTAACTTTTACATGCTGTCTGAATTAAAACTAACTGGAGAATTGTTTAAACCCTAAAAATCAGCAGATCAAGCAGTTGTATCATCACTTAGAGACGTTGGCGGAATATATATGATTTGGAAATGCACAACCAGTCGGCAAAGTAGAAAATCTCCACAAATGCCACTGATGCTATTTAGAATTCAAGGCTTCACTGGAGAGAGATTATCTTAGTTATGGAATGAGGCGAGCTGGCATGCTCACAGAATGTGGAAGCAGCTATTTTAACACATTAAATCATTGCCACTGTGTTTCAGTAGCTATACGTGCCTTCTGAGGGGGGACCGAGTAGAGGAGTTTGCCTGCAAATTGCAGTCCAGATACTCTCCTTATATATCATAATCTTTTCTTTCTTCTGTCATTTTAAAAATAAAGTATATTTTTATTTTTAAAGACAGTGAATTTAAAAAAAATTAGAAAATGATACAGAAATTTTACTGCACAAAATAGGAATTCAACAGCAGCTGTTATATTGCACAATGTTGTTTTCGACCTCCCTTCAGTTTTATGTTTTTCTGATACATGGTACTTTTCTGTCTGTGCAAATCCTAAGATGTCTTTTCACAAGTTGTTAGCCCTGGCCTGTGTTTTAAACATGGCCTCAGACTTGGCGCATCTAGGCAGCGCGTGCGCACATGGCGACACCCGAGATCTCTGCCTGCCTTCCGCACCGACCTTGCCCAGGACAGGGAGCCCTACGAAGCCCCCGGACTGAGGGCTTTTGATGTCACTTACAAGTGCTAATTTAAGCAATGTGCAAAATTAAATGCTTTGGCTCCAAGTTCTTTTCTCAGAACAACAGCCCTGAAACGATGTCGTCAGGTTCAAGCTACAGCGACTGAGAGCATGTTTCTCTTCCTTGGTATGTTTTCTGCTTTATGTCTGAGGCTGACTCCCAATTTCTCTTCCGACACCAGACTTGCTATTCACCCTGTCAGCCTGCTAGGAAATTTTAGTCGTTGCCTTTCTAAAATTTCAGTCCGCCTCACAGTCTGTTAATTCGCCCTTCCAATCCTGCCTCTCTCGTGCTATCCTCATGTGCGTTTCTATCCATTCATGCCTGCTCTTGGACAGCTGGAAATAACTGACATGTCCACATCCGACCATGATAAATCAGTCCCATGTGGCGCTCACATGTGACATGGAAAGGCCTCAGTCCTTCTCGGGCCTGGCAAGACGCCCTGTCCCAGCAGAGGTCCCAGGTGCTGAGAGGCAAAGTGAATAGAGAAGTCAGACAGAGATCTTGGGCACCGCCACTGGCATGTGTGTTGCCTGTAAGCCTCCAGCTGCGGAGACCACGTTTAGAACACTGGCCTGGGCCGACAGATTTTCTGATTCTCCAAAAGAACACAGAAACCTGAATTTCTCTAAAAGTTCATTCTATAGACACCCATTGAAAACACCCTATATATTGCAGACGACACAACAATTGACCAAATTGATGAAGTCTTACTGGTATTACAGGTAGAATAGATATATGCCCCCCCCCCCCGCCACCAAAATAGGTAAATAAATAAAGCCGCGTAAGTGTGCGCAGGTGCAAGGTGGAATCTCGGCTGGGTTAGGAATGACCTCATTGCTAGGCAATGTTTGTATAAACACTGGAAGGAGGGAAGAATATGTTTGGCCGTGGAGCAGGGAGTTTCGCTGCTGTGAATGGCAAACAGTAGGGAGGCCCTGAAGGTTGGAGTTACTCAAAGAAGTGGGGCACAGGGGAAGCTGGCTGTAGCTGCAAGGTGGGGGCCAGAGAGTGCAGCGGGGCACCTCTCGCAGGGCTTGGTCAGCCGCACTCGAGCGCGACTCTGTCCTTCATTCTGAATGATGCAATAAGCCAGCTTCACACGGGCCTTAGGGGGATCACTTAGCCATTGATTTGGATGTGGAGGTTAAGGAGATAAGAAAGGCCAAGTCCGGTTAGGAGGTCCACCTGAAGAGAGAAGGGCAGCTGAGGAGCGCGAGGCATGAGGGTCACGCTGGCAGAGCCCCACAAAGACAGAGGCAGAATTTCATTGCTGGCTGGAAGGTTGATGCCAAGGTTTCAATGAAGAAGGGAAAGGAGGGACAGAGCATCACTGGGTGGAGACCAAATGCCGGAAAGACAAGCCAGAAGACAGAAGATGGGCAGTGTCATGTTTGGGAACCATGAAGCTGAGCGGGTGGCAACCGCCAAATGCGAGTGTCGAATAGGTTGGCGTGGCTCGGGGTTCCAGCTTGGAATGAAAGCAAATTCCCAGGCGGCATCTAGGCTGCAGGCTGGAGCTCCGTTTGCCTTAAGATGAACCTTTTGGGGACTCGGGGCCTTTGTAATTTTGCTTTTCATTTCCCTTGCCCTTTGAAGAGGTGGATTCTTCTCTCTTTTAATCAGATTTCACCCTAATAGAGGTGAAAAGCCCCCCTTTGCTCAGCAGAACAGCAGAGGTAAACCAAGCATTTTAAATCAAAGCTTTGCTTACAAAAATGATGTCAAAGCAAAACATGATACTTAGGCTCTGATTTGTCCTGAGAGAGATTTTCCTGAAAGCACATCCTGAGGGACGCTTTCCTTCCGGGTCTGCAGGTACCCTGGTAGCAAAGGGTGCCCTTGACAGCCGGCTCTAACCACAAGGTCCTCACTCAAGAAAGAAGGAACCCAGGAGGAGCAGCTCAGGCCTCCTGGGGCCGCGCCTGCTTCCTGGTCTCCCCTTCATTTTGGTTTGCTCTGAAACACTGACCTCCCACCCCCCGGAGATTGGATGCTGGGGTTTAGTCTAGCGTTTAAGAAGATCACTTAATCATTTAATCATTTAAACTCGAACCCTATATTGTTCAATCAGCTCTGCAATCTGTCTCTGCAATGACACACGCCGTGCTTGCAGGAAAGTCGCTTCCCTCCCTTCTCCTCCGGGCCTAGCAGCCCGTCTCGGGAAGGGGCCTGTCTGCAGGAAGGCCACTTTGTTAAAAAAAACCATGAGTCGGCAGGATGGCTCAGTGGCCTAAAGCGCCTGCTTAGGAAAGCTTAGGCGGCTTCAGGGACCGCGGTTCGATCCCCGGCACCACATGCTGCGCCAGCCCTGCCCTCAGGGCAGGCTGAACCGGCCATAAAAATAAATAAATAAGCAAACAAACAAAAGTTCTGCAACAAGAAAAAAGCAATAAAATTCTAAAACAAAAAAAATTGAGCAAAAACTTCTAAGCTATTTCTGCTGCTGGTTGCCCTTTCCAGAACATGTTTCTCCTATTTTCTTCTTTTTTTTTTTAGTTCCTTTTTTTTATTAAAAATTTATTTACTTATTTACATATAGTACAGAATTTCAAAACCAGAAAAATTTAACTATGGTTATATTACATATTTTCATTATCGAATCAGTTTGGATAAATAGATATCGGTGTATAAGATGTTTCTCCTATTTTCTTCTCATCCAGATCTTGCAGTTCTTCATAAACCAAAACGACTCATAAAACCTCTTCCCTAATCAAACTCTACATATATGTTTTTTCTTTTCTTTTTTTTTTTTTTTTTTTTTTTTTTTTTTTTTTTTTTTTTTTTTTTTTTTTTTTTTTTTTTTTTTTTTTTTTTTTTTTTTTTTTTTTTTGTACAGTGTGCCCATACCTAATACTTTTCATTAAAATATACTTGGAAACTTTTCGATTTGAAAAAAAAAAAAAGCTGTTTTTTCTGAGAGCTGGGAAACATGAAACATTCATTCATTTGAACATTAATTCTTTTTGTTCCTGTGCCGTTAAGTGTCCTATTATACACAGTATGAAGCTATGAAAACAAATTTAGTAAATAATTTCGGAATGTCTAAAATATGCATTCGTTAAAAAATAATAATAACATGCACCTTGTCAGGACTTGACAGACTATGGACATAAAATAATTGTGGGAAATCATCCATAGGGGCTATTTTAGTTTTTTAGGAAAGAGAAGATACTAAAAATGTTTTCAGAAATTGGGTGGAGAAACTCACAAAGCCGCATTAAAGAGCGCCACCTTGTGGCCAAGTGAGTTGCTAATGCAAGTAAGAATTTTAGATGATAAGGTTTTTTTCTGCCCCAGCTGTGGAATAGAAAAGATGTATTGAACATTTATATAGTCAAGCACATTTAAAACAATACTTGTAAATTGGACGTGGCATTTAAAATGTCATTGAAATTTATTGGCTACCTAAAAATGAAATTTCCAGCAAATAAATTATTAATTATATTACTAACATAGCTGGAATGCCCTCCATAAAAAAAATCTATAAAATTGTAATCAGAAAGGAAAGTCCCTAGAGATTATTCCGTTAACGATCTTTAAAGGTTCTAGGGTGACTTTAAAAAGGTAATCAAATGTGCTTCCTCTTCTTTGAAGAATGAAATATACATAAAATTTGGCATATAATTTCAGAGACATCACCAACTCCTTTATCATAGTTCCTTCATGAAGTTTGTACTTTTAGTCCTTATCTTTTATGTGTCATACAGGGAAGATCTAAAAGAGTCGGCGGTAAAAATTAAAGTTTTATCCCATTGTCTCTTCACCCCTCAGCCTCACACTCACACAGTTTCTGCAAATAAATAGATAAATTATGGTGAAAGATTTTTGCTATATTCTTTGACTCCCTAAGCTAGATCTTAATGTTTATAATTTTCAACTCTTTATATTCCTGACATCAGCAAAGGCAAAATTTTAGTAAGAGGCTCATAGTATTCATAATACATCTGTTAGAAGATTCTTCATGTTTCTTTGACTTTAAATCTGTACTACAGATTCTTTTTTTATGAGGCTGGACAATATACATTTAACATGCTGCATGTTCTTTGCTTATTTGTGGATACTTAGCTTAACCTTATTGTGTTAGCTATTTAAATTATGCTGCAATGAATTTAGGAGCACCAGGGTCTCTTCCACTAATTTCATTTCCATTTCTGTTATAGATGATCAGTAACAGGAATGTTGGATATTTTTAGGGTTTTTTGAGAAAACTCTGAACAGTATTTTTCACCATGGCAAGATTAACTGATGCTCTGCTAGTCAGGTACAAAGATGCTGTTTTCTTCATACCCACATCAACAGCCATGGTATCAAATAATCTTAATAACATCCCATGAACAGGTATGAGGTAGTTATCTCATTGTGGTTATAATTTGTATTTCAGGGATAATTACTGATGCTGGACATTTTGTCTTTCTTCTAGTTTTTTTTTTTTTTTTTTCTTATGCTTGTTGGTTTTGGGTCTTTGCATCCTTCGAGAAATATACATGCAGGTATCCTATTTATCATTTAAAATTGACACTGAAAATTGTATACATCAAGTACAATGTTATGTTTCTAAGAGTGCACACATAGTGGAGTGGTGGATGTGTCTAGTAATTGACATATTCGGGGGACGGGTAGATTGCTTAGTCGTCTGAAGTGCCTGCTTATGCAACCACAGGGACTGTGGTTTGAACTCTGATACCACATGATGCATCAGCCCCACCCCCAGCACAGGCTGAGCTGGCCACAATTTAAAAAGATAAAGACATATTCATTCACTTACACTTATCATTTTCATAGTAAGAACATTTAGCATCCACACTATCTTAACATATGTCATCATATAGTACCTTGTCATTCGCTACCATCACTGTGCTGTACAGTCGGTATCTTGAACTCAGTCCTCCTAACTCGAATCCTATACTGTTCAATCAACTCTTCCATCTGTCTCTTCATCCCCGGCTTCCCCAGCCTCTGGTAACCATGATCGGATCCTCCTCTTCTACAGGATTGGCATCTCTAGACTTTTCATCTGAATGAATGCATTCGTCCCTTTTAATGGGATCATTTGTTTTCTTAGTATTGAGCTGAATTCTTTATATACTTTGAAATTCTTCTTGTTTGCAAAAACATGGATAAACCTAGAGGATATTACATTAAGTGGCATAAAACAGACACAGAAAGAAAATACTGCATGGAGTTGCTTTAGAGGTGGAGGACTCCATTCCCAGAGAGTGGAGGATAGCAGAGATCTCTGTCAAAGGACACGGATTTCAGTTACTCAAAGGAACAAGTGCAAGACAGCAGGGTAACTATAGCTAGCAACAGTGGACTGACTGCATGCTTGGAAATCTCTGAAAGTTAAGTGTTCTCATCATACAAGTGTAAGTATAGGATGTAATGTGTTTGTTGATGACTTTTAATACTAATCCCAAAATATATACTCAATATATGATATATACATATATATACCATAATATATATATACATATATTATGTTATACTATATTATATTTTATTATACACCATAAAGCAGAACTTTTGTCAGCTACCAAAAGTGTAGTTCGGAGTTACAGAACAGCTTTGGGCAAATGAGCCAATGGCAGTTGATACCTTTGGAGAGAGTCCTTAACCACAGCTTACCCTGTTACCTAGACACCATAGAGCTACTAGTTCTGTTTTCTTTCTGTCCCATGGGGAAATCAGATGACTTCACAAACATCACCTCCTTTGGTCAGAATTATTGGAGCCATTTGCTTTCCCTTCAGTATTCATATAGTTCATTTTCTCCATCTCTTGTTATGAAGAACCCAGTTCTCCTAGGTCAGTAATTCCCAGAGCAAATTTTGGAGAATGTTAGCACCATAAAATATTTATAGATGGGACATGCTAAATGATTCCAGGGTCTACTAAGCTGAGCTTCCCAGAATTGAGCGCAGACATTACTAAAAGTTTTCCAGAGTCTTTATACAAGCTTAATAAATCTTTTAAAGCTGTAGGTAGAAAATAGAATATGCAAACTAGTAGTGGCGGTACTTGGCTATAATCCCAGCACTCTGGAAGGCTGAGGCAGGAACACTGCAAGTTTGTCTCTAGTCTGGGCAATATAGTGTCTTGGTGAAACCTTGTCTCAAAATTTAAAAATAGAAGGGGCTGGGGAGATAGCTCAGTAGAATACATGCTTGCGTGTCAAGTGCAAGGGCCTGAGTTCAACCCCTTGTTCCATGAAAAAAAAAAAAATTAAAAATAGAGCTGAAGATAGGAACATACGTGTGCAAAGACCCTGAGTTCAGTCTCCAGGACCACACACATGCACACAAAGAAAGAAAATAGTACACACAGAATATGCTAGGCATGATTAAATGTGGGGCACTTGGTTGGGTTGCTTTCAGAGCACCTAATGTGACTGGTGAGCTCCACAGAGTGTATCTAGGGATGTGGTGAATTAGAGGAAAAACAAAACAAACAAACAAACAAAAAAGATTTTAAAATACATGCAGGCTGCTTGCCCAAGGGTAGCTCACAAAGGATACTGGGAGAGGGACCTGTAGCATAGGATACTCCAGAAGAGGAAACAGTTTACATTAAATGATCCTAATTCAAATGTGGTGATGAATGCTGACCTAGCAGGCAATTTGATGTAGGGAGAAAGCACTCACCCGCCAGTGGGTTGGCCTAGGCTAGTCTTCCGTATGTTGATCCTGCTTTTCAAATGCTTAGCAACTCATTTTGTCTCTCTAGCAAAGGGAAAGAACTCTTGTAGGAGTAACAGAGGCACTGTGATTAGCATAGAATTCAGCTCGAGAACCTATGTGCATGAATTGTCGCACCATATTCTGAAGGATGGCTTCGATGGATATCACTGATGTGGGAACAACCTCTACACAATCCATGCTCACAGAGAGGAGCGAGTGTACCTGAATTCTTTAAGAAATGTCATTTTATTTGACTACAGTGAATTGATCGCAGGTGTTCATATTATCTCTAAGTACAGGAATTTAAAAATAGAGGTATGGGAATAAGACCTCTGTCCCATCATGCTACCAGACCCCATTTGTACCACCAGAATTATCCAAGTGTTATTTCCCAAGAAAATATCCCTGGAAGGACTCAGGAATGAGAGAACGGGCACAGCACGCTGCAGGTGGTGTGGGCCTGAAGAACACTGCACCTAGCAGGTGGTTTCTGGCAAGCAGGCCTCCGAGTGGAGTATGGGGTGTGGCACATTTGTAGGGAAGCACTCTCAGGAGAGGCCAGGAGGAGGATTGAGGGCTGCTCAGAGACTTCAGCGGGCCTCTTGGGGCTTCCAAAACTGAGAGGAAGAAGAGCTGCAGACCCTCCTCAGCCCTCATGCCTCCTGCCTCTCTGGTGTCAGCCACTGTCTGAAGGCTTCCCAAGGTCAGTGCTAGTTGGTGTTGGAAAGAACAGTGTGTCTCCTTCTGGGCCAGAGCTTGTTCCTGGAGCCTGGGAAGTGCATGTGGGCCCTTAGTACAGATGGCCCTGGAAAGCATTGACACCCCCCCCCAGACAAGTCCAATTTACCAAAGGTTGATGATTGCAAGGTCTTCCTCTGAGAAATGAACTTTGATTCTCTGCAAAGATCCTTGCAAGCTGACCCTTTCTGTTGAGTTTCTCAAGAAACGCGGGGCGCTCCTCCAACTCAAATGGCTCAGGACCCAACGGGAAGGTAGCTCCTCCACGACGCTCTTGCCCTTGGTTCAAATGCGAATAATCAGCTAAGCATCAACCTACACTTCAGGAGAACTGCAAGACTGGATAAAATAAGCAAAGCCATAGAAAACATGGAGGGTAAAGAAACAGAGGCAGCATAGAGGAGAGAAAAAGTACAAGCCAACCGAGAACCAGGAATCGAAATCATACCTCCTCAGAAAAAGGAGAAAATACCACAGCCATGATGTGTGAAAAAGCTACTGCGAGAAAGAGTCTCAAAGTCAGAGGATAAGAGAAGACTTTGGGAAATTAAAATACTTCTTTTAATTTAATGCTAAAGTGGAATGCCAATGCAAATGTTAACCACCTATCAAAATGAAAAGACAGTGATAAAAATTGAGAAAAATATTAGCTGGAAGTAGAATTGATATATGACACAATACTTACTGATAGTTATTTCAGAGCAAGAAAATGCCAGGCAAACAAAGAAAATGATTTTAAAATAAACATCTGGAGGGGGCAGGGAGGTACTGAAAGAGAATTAAGATGCGTGCATGTGCAGGCTCCCTAAAAAGGATGGAATCCCCAGATATTGAAAACACATAGTAATAAAAGGTTTTACTTATAAAATATGTGCTAATAATAAAATAAGAATGTGAACATATGAAAAATTAATAGAATTTCTCAGGCTAGGGAGATAGCTCAGCAATCTAAGCACCTGCCTGGTAAGTACAAGGTCATGAGTTCAATTTCCACATGCCCTCCTGGTCTGGAAAGGGGGCATGGTGATGTAGGTCTATAATCCCAGCACTGTGGAGGCTGAGGCAGGAGGATCACTAGGAGTCTGAGCTGCATAGTGAGGCCCTGTATCAAATAAATAAATGAAAAAAAAATTTTCATAAATAAAAAAATGAAATAAGAATCTTGAGTGATTATTTACTTCTACCTAAAAACTGATATGTTCTTGTATAAGGAATCCATAAATATTTGTATAAGAAATGTATAGATAGAATATAAAATAAACATTTTATAAAAATGTAACATACGAAACCATTTGCACTAAAGTACTATTTATATTTTTATTTATGGCTATCATGCATATTTTATCTCCTCCTTAAGCATGTGCTATTTTCCTCTCTCCTTAACTCAGCATTGTTGTGAGTCCTGGGTATTCAACAGTGAAAACAGCAGTAACAACAGCACTAGAGCCCTGCTTTGCTTCTTGTTTCTGTTCTTGGTTTATAATTGACCAAGGATAGCAGATGTTTTGTGTAGCTTATGTAGGAGTAGAAATTCTCTATAAGTATAATAAATAAATGTATGTAATGTGTTAGAAAGTTATAAATGCCCACAAAAATAGTGCAAAGGAAGGGAAGATATTGTCAGTGGAGGGAGATATTACAGTCAGAATTTCCATGAGGAGGCCAGGACGATCCTTCCTGAGAAGGCTCCACTAGAGGCCAAGCCTGACCAAGACCCTGCCCAGGTCAGTGTGAACAATGTCCTGGGAGGGGCCAGAGCAGGCCAACACCCTCAGGCTGGGACATGCTCACCCTACCAGCCTGAGTGAAAGCCTTCTAATCCTTCCTGGTAGATGGGACTTGAGTGACTGAGCAGGTAACATCTTGGGGTCACAGTGTGAATATATGTTACACAGAAACCACACTACCAGCTGCTGTGCTCTCTGTCCATTGCTTGCACTTGGAATGAAATGCTCCAGCTTTCATCAAAAGTATACCTGCCTGGTCATGTTATGAAAAAGACAAGACAAATTAAAGCTTGTTGCTGTCCACTGACTCATTCCTGTGGCTGCTGCTAAACATTTGCCTTTCTTTCATTGTCATAAAATAAAGCTTTCAGAAAGCAAAGAAGGCAAATAATACTTTCTGGGCTTCTGTATCGTTCTGTACATCAACGTCATTTAAAGCTCCCTATAATAGGAAAATAGAATGTCCCATCGTACAAATAACAATACTGAGGCTTAGGGGGTTATAATGTAACTTTTGTTATGACAACTATAGTGGAACTAGAATTTAAACCCAATCCAATCTCACTCCAGCCCATTTTATTTTTCCATTGTATTTATTTTCCCCGATTGTGTCTTATAATGCATAGATCTTTCTGGGTTTGAACCATTTACATTTTTGTTCTAGAAGCTTCTTATTAGCAGATTGCATATGGGGCAGTGTGGTAAAACTGGGCCATGGCCATGTCACTGCTGGCCACTTAACAAGTACAAGAGCAAAACACTATTAACAGAAAACAATGCATTGATAAAGAAGAATTTAGCATATTTTCAAGGAAAAATTTACCAAATTTACTGAAAGCATTGAAATGCTCTCTGATTTGAAATTTATTTCACTCTTTTCTAGGTAAGTTAAGAAACACATTTTCTTATTTTAACTGCTTTTAATGATGTGTATGAAAGGATGATGTGTTTCACCGCATAGATACTTGAAAAGCAAAATTGTGGGTTGAAAGTTAATGGAGTCGGAGATGTTAAGTCTGTGGTCTGTTTGAGAAAGCCTGTGCTTAGGATATGCCCTGCACGGATGTGATGCTTCTGTGTGAGGGATGGAAGAGGATTGTCCTGGACCCAGCAAACGTGAGAAACAGGAGCAGGACAGCACAGAGAGGCACACCCTTCTAAGCTGGTCCCCTGCAGTGCCCCCAGGTTGGGCTGCAACCAAAAGGTGTGTTTTTATGAAACAGAGAATCAACCAGAGACTGTTATTATTGACTGTGCTAAGCCTAGAGCCTTGTGTTTTCTTCTATTATCCTGAAAAACTACTGGCCAGGTTACTACAAGTGTGTATCTGTGAAAAAGGAATGACCTTACCCACTCTGAAACAAAAGTCCAATTGCATGTGGCAAATCAATAAAGGGATTCATATGGTTCCTAGAACCATCTCAGTGGGAACAACTGTAATGAATTATACATGGACCATTCAAGACAGGGAGCAGAAAATTTCCATAAAGCTTGTGGTTATCTAAAAGAAAGAATAAAATATCAGGAGGGCTTTGGAAGCTGTGTGTCGGGGAAGGCAGGTAGCCCTAAGCTGCTCACAGAGCTGTGGCTTACCCTGCTGAGTGCTGCGCTTTCTGTGAAGTATATAAAGGAAATGACCGAGTGCAATTTCAGTCAGGCATGAGCTTAAATCCCAGAGTTATAAATGGAAGGGTTGCTTCATTCCAGCAAAACTACCTGTGTTTCTAAAAGTAACAGAAGGTTTATTAGCAAAAGTGTAAAGAGGAGAGAGCCAGGGGCCTTTGCTAACTTCCAGTCCTACTTAATCGATAACACATGGCTATCATCACTTGGAACTGGCAGGTCAAAGGCCCTTGTTAAAGGCTCACTCCTCCTGTGTCAGGGTTGGAAGATGATGAAACCTGGGGCCTCATGGGAGAGTGCACCAATGGAATGGTAGGATGCAGGCTCCTTCCTCCCTCGCTCTTTTACTTCCCTGTGCCAAGATACGTAGTTTTATTTTGCGACATATAGATGCCATGATGTGCTGCCTTGGCCAGAGCCACAAGGCTAATTCCTTGTGGATTAGAACATCAGCACTGAATGGGTTACTTGAGCCTGTATGACCCCTTTCTCTTTAAGAGCTGATTTTCTCAGATTCTTTTCCCACTAACAAATGCATTAGGCCTGAAGCTCCTCAGGTCCTGGTGATACTCGATAGTGAGTTTTGGTCTTATATTCTCTGTCACATAGTCATAGCAATGTCCAAATCAGGATGAAGTGGCTATTATCCCGCAGAACAGACATCCCACAACTCAAGCACAGCAAAGTTTTCACTAAGGAAGTGCAAAGTTGACACGTGAACCACGAAGCTATCGGGCCTCAAACTATTTTCATTTTCACTCATGTCCTGGTGGCTGCTGGGAAATAGGAAAACTAAAGGATATCCTACCATGGAATGGCCTCCAACCTAATCATCAGACAGAGAGTCTCTAACCCAGGAGGGGCCAAACATTTTCTTTTGAAAGCCCAGGTAGTAAATATTGTAGCTGTTCTAGGCCACAATGTCTTTGGAATGACTAACCAGGTCCCATGTGGAAGAGGAAATGCACTTGTTGTCCATAGACAGTAGATAATGGTTGAACATAATGTGTTCCAGCAAAACATTTGTTTAATGTTTTATTTATTTATGTATTTGGTAGAAGGTTTTGCTATGCAGCTTGGACTCGTAGTGATCCTGCTGTCTCAGCCTCCCCAGCGCTGGGCTTATAGGTAAGACCAGTCTTGGTGGCCTTCTGGGGCTGTCACAGCTTGCAGTACCAGGGATCTGATCCAGGTCCTTGCTATTTTCAGGCAGGTGCTTAGATCACTGTGCTATCTCCCCAGCCTCAAACTTTTATTTGTAAAAGTACATGGTGAGTAGGATTTGTTTGGTCTTCACTAACTAACGTTTGCCCCAAGTCACTTTGAAATTAAAAAAAAAGTTAAGTAAAATATTTTGGAACAACATATATATTGACGACCTTCAGATAGAGATTAAAATGGGTGCTGTTCAGCACCAGTTTACAAGATAGAAACTTCCTCCAAGTCTAAATGAATTTAAACACTAGAGGGCACACCAGGCTATTTTTAAGTCAAGGCCTTTCAGACATTACAATTACGAAAACTGTCCCACGTGGAATTCTCTGACCTTAGTGTGTGTAATTGGCCTGAAATGCCAGCTTCGAGCTCCTGTGACCTCACTGCCCACAAGAACTTGAAGCGGTTGACCACGTTTGTGTTATGATAATTGCAGCCATATGCCTCTTTCTTCCTTTCTTTTTTATTGCTTCAAGCCTTTTCATAAAATGCAGCCGAATGAAGTATCTGTGTAGTGAGATTTTTTCCATTTTATAAGAGGATAACCATTTTCTGTGGGTACTAATTTTAATTTGATGAGAGTTCCCCTTGAAACAAACAACAAGGTATTTTGAGTTATCCTATACTTTGATGATCTTTTAAGAAGCCAAAATCATGCATACAACTGGAGTTTGTTGTTTTAATTTTTATATCCTAAGGAGGGTTTTATTTCAAGAAAAAAGTGATGAAAAATATGAGCTTAATGCTTCAAAAATACTACTACTTGAATTAGAATAATTTAATAATTCTCCTTATAGATATTTGGATTGTAGAGATCATTTGAGGTGTTAAAATGATTTGTGTTAAGGATAGTCACCCAAGGGCTGGTGAGATAGCTCAGTGGACTAAAGGCCTGCTTAGGTAAGCACAGGGATGAGGGTTTGATCCCCAGTACCCTCAGCCATGTTAGCCCTGCCCCCTGGCATGCTGAGCTGGTAACCAAGTCCAGGTGTGGTGGTGAACACCTATAATCCCAGCACAGGGTAGACTGAGTCAGGAGAATCACTATGAGTCTGTGCTGTGTAGTAAGATCCTTATCAAATATATAAAAAACAGAATATACACCCAAGATTAATTATAATACTGAGAACCTAGCCTATCTAAACATCTCTAATAAACTGTTAAAGTAAATTTTGATATTAGTCTGAATCAATAGAATCTGAACCATTACAAGCACTATTTTCAGGTAACATTTTAAGTAATATTTAGGTAATTTGTAAGCAGTAATTTTAAGTAACATGAGTTAATGTGATTTTTTTACTCTAGAGGGTAAAAACAAAAACAAAAGCAAAATACATAACCAAAAACAAAAACAGAAATAAAGTAAAATACAATATATATGGTACAGAATTTCAAAACAAGAATAGAAAATTAACAATGGTTGTTATATTACATATTGTTTTTTTTGTTTTTTTTTTTTTTTGTGGGACCAGGGTTCGAACTCACGACCTTGCACTTGCCCAGCAGGCACTTGTGCCTCGGAGCTATCTCCCCAGCCCCTTTAGATATTGTTATTGTCAATCCTATTATATTAAAATGTAAAACACAAATAAGTCTAACATCAGATACTAAAATCTCAGTTGAATATATACACATAAAAGTAGTGAAACTGAGCCCGATTTGTCATTTACCTCTGGGTACATCTATTTTTTTTTTTCACTCTTCCTCCATTTTTTAAATATACTGTAAAGAACAGTCACCATTTATATAGTCATAAAAAATATTATTCTGACAGCAAACTCTTTCAACATTTTGATAACACTTCTCTGAATATTATTTTATGTCAGTGGCAACAGAAATCAGCAGCTAACAAGAAAATTATTTTAGGTACTCAAGTCTGTTTCCATGAATTCTTGTTTATGTCTCTAGACAGCAGACAGGCAAATGAGGGGTCTCTTTCTCATCCTGGGATGTGGCTTAGCTCTGCGTGCTGGCCCAGCTGCCCCACAGTGGGCAGCAGAAGGGACGGAGCTGAGGGACCCAAGGGCGTGCTGGAGAGGCCCACAGTGCTGCTACTGCATCCCGAACTTTCCTGTGGGCTCCCTGGTTCCCTGATTTGTAACAAAGCAATACACATCAGAGACACTCAGACGACACACACACACACACACACACACACACACACACACACACAGTTATCTTTCTTTCTCAGTTTCAAAGCTGCCGAATGATCTGGCCTTTCTATATATGGATGTGTGTCCTGAGGAACTAGACCCGGGCAGCAGGAGACCAAAGATGCTAAATTCGATTTTGCCAGAATCCAGAATTCCTTTGGAATGACCTGGACCATGGTGTGGGAAAAAAAAAATCCCATAAATAATACTGACACAAATACCACTGTCCTGTGGCACCGAATACAATCTTGTCGCTAGCTTCAGTTTAGCTTTTCGCGTGTTTCTTTTTTTAGCATCGTGAATTGTCTTCTAAACATGCAAAACTTTTTCTTCTTGTCATTTATGAACATAGCATAAATAAATTCACCAAGTGAGAGCTGTAGGCAATCATTTTCTCCTAGTTCACGTTACATATTTCTTCTTTGTGACAGTGCTCCCTTAAATGTATAATCCCCTAAGCCGGGTGTGGTGGCGCACGCCTGTAATCCCAGCACTCGGGAGGCTGAGGCAGGAGGATCGGTGCGAGTTCGAGACCAGCCTGGGCTACAAAAGTGAGCTTAAGGCCAGCCTGAACTGCATAGTGAGACCTTGTCTCAAAAAGACAAAAAAAAAAAAAAATGTATAATCCCCTAACCTACAAAATTAAGAACTGTGGCCACCTATTTACTTGGCAAATACTCACATGAACTGAATAAAAAGATAGTATTGAGATTAATTCTATGGAATAGCTCCTAGGACCTAAACTTAAAATTTTGAGTGTATTGACAAAATTAGCTGGTGGATTTAGTCATTTGGATTGTTGGCAGTGATGCATTAGACATTTTGAAGTTTATTTATTTATTTATTTTAAATTTATTTATGTTATGGCCAGTTTAGCTTGCCCTAGGGGTGGGGCTAGCACAGCATACGGTGCAGGGGATCCAACCGCTGTCTCTGAAGTTGCCTAAGCTTGTCTAGTCAGGCACTTTCAACTGCTAAGCTATCTCCCCGACCCCTGAAGTTTATTAGTTTATGTCTTGAAATGATACTTCCAGTTTATGTACACAAAATAGTCCCAAACATACCAAGGTAGAAAGAAAACAGCGAAAAATGCAAATGTTAGTTCCTATCATCCATCAACCTGGTAGAGCAGTGGATAGTTTGGCATTAAATCTCTTTGGAACAAAGCAACTGAAAATTCACAGCATGAGGAAAAGCAGAATTTAGTGCCCAATAAGGCACCTTCCTAGGAGTTCATTTTCTAAGAAAGTCTAAGTACACTTAGCTAGTTCCTATTGTAGAATACAATCCTAGGGGCGCAGAGCCCTATAACCCTTGTTCAGAGAAAAGAAGATTGTCGTAGGATATGCATTAAATTCTAAATAAATAAGAAACAAATTAGAGGTATGCAGAAGCCTTGCTGAATGAACCCCAGGCGTGTCCTCATACCTGTATCTAAGATATATGTATATATACATATATATATGTATATGTGTGTGTGTGTGTGTGTGTGTGTGTGTGTGTCAGAATGCCCTTGGCAGACTCATGGCCAGCCTTATCTTAATTCAATACTTTTCAATACTTTAGCTCTTAGTTCCCAGATAATGAGAGGAAATATGGATTTGAACCTTGCACCCCGGTAGTAGCCCCAATTCCAGAAATGTCAGAGGCCGTTCATTTTTCATGGATTATTTTTTTCAGCTAGACAAGTCAATGGCCAGACTGAAATTAAAACCCTTTTCCATTGAGTAGGAAAAAACTGGGTAAATATGGTAGTCTAAAGGGTGATTTAAAAAAAAAAAAAAAGAAGAAGAAGAAGACAAGCAGTAGCAGATGCACTGATATCTTGTACACTGAGGGAAAGGAGGACTTGGAGAAAAAATTCATGGTGTAGTGTCTCGGTCTCCAGTGTTCCCTGCCGAAGTCGATAGGAATAGCATCAGAGGACTGAAATTGTACACCCACATAGGCATTATCTTTTCAGTACCACAGATTGAGCTTGGTAGTTTGAGCTTGTCAGGCAGGCACTTATGCTGCTGAGCTATATCTCCAGCCCAAAATACTGAAGCTATACTGAAATTCTGCTTCCATGTTTTCATTCTCTTTCTCAGAAACCTCTGATGGCCCCGCCTCTTTTGATAGCATTATTTTTTTGAATTAAGGATATTTTCCTCTAGTCACTTTGTTAGCAAAGAGGTTTTCCTTGTGCCTCCCAACACATTTGCTCTTATATTTTATGTAATTATTTTTCTCAATTTACTGATATGATCGTGTGCTATTTTTCTACTTTATTATCATTGCTTATGTGTTGAAATACCTTGACTGGCTTTCTGAATGTTAAAACAACATTGCCTTCCTTGAATAAACTCAAACTATTTATCATAAATTTTCTTCTTAATATGATTCAGACACCAG
This sequence comes from Myocastor coypus, assembly GCA_004027025.1. Classification (NCBI taxonomy): domain Eukaryota; kingdom Metazoa; phylum Chordata; class Mammalia; order Rodentia; family Myocastoridae; genus Myocastor; species Myocastor coypus. Next base: position 18,510 of record PVJA010014365.1, read on the forward strand.
CAGAATTTGAATGTTAGAGTAGTACTGTATCTATTAAATACATTTAGTAGTAATTTTAAAAACTTTCCACAAGAAATCTTGAGGTCCAGAGGGCTCATAGGTGAATTGCTCCAACTATTTTACGAAGCATAGTTCCAGTGAGATTTTTGCCTTCCGAAGAAAGCAAGGTCCTCTTTCATTATACAGCACCTAAGGTTCTTGATGACCCAGTGTGAACCTCTCTTCTTCTCCTAACTTCCACTTTTCCTAATTCTCTCCCTCTGAAGGCTAATGATTTTATCACACCCTGGAGAACTCTAGACAACTATTTTTTCCGAGAAACAGTGGTTGTTTCTGCACATTATTGGACAATACCATTCACAGTGTTGGATAAATGTTAATTGCATCACTACAAATATGTATCTTAAGCCGGGCGTGGTGGCTCATGCCTGTAATCCCAGCACTCGGGAGGCTGAGGCAGGAGGATTGGTGTGAGTTCGAGACCAGCCTGGGCTACAAAAGGGAGCTTAAGGCCAGCCTGAATTGCATAGCGAGACTCTGTCTCAAAAAGACAAAAAAAAAAAAAAAATATGTATCTTAAATGGTTCTCAGAGCAGCGAATGCAGTCACATAACAGATGGATATATTAAAACCGGTGGTTTTCAACCTGTGGGTCGTGACCCCGGTGGGGTTTGAACAACCAAATCACAGGAGTCGCCTAAAGCCATTCTGAATCATTACTGTAGCAAAATTACAGTTTTGAAGTAGCCACCAAAATTACTTTTTGATTTAGGGTCATCACAACATGAGGAACTGAACTGTATTGCAGGGTCATGGCATTAGAAAGGTTGAGAACTACTTGACCACTCTTCTATTGTAATTGCTAGTGAAGTGAAAGGAACTTGAGGTTTTATTGGGAACTAGTACAAAATGTATAAAAATGCACATAAATATTATATTTGTAAGTATGGTTTTGATAATGGTTCATAAACAAAAATAATGCAGGGTACAAGCAAGACAAGTATAATTTCAAACTGAATAGTCCAGATAGATAAGCCTGTCTGTTAAGCTGATCATTAAATCTTAAAACAAGTGTGAGCTATGTGGACATCTGAGTATTTGGAGAGGAAGGAATGGGGAATGCTACAGGGCCAAGGCAGGAGCAGGGGCACTGAGGTCAAGGAACAGGAAGAAAACCTCTGGAAATCGCTGGCCTTGGCAATGACAGGGAGAAGACAGAAGGCCCAGGGGGTGTAAGATTATATCTCAGGTACAAGGGCGAACTAGTAGAGGTATTTGAGCTTAGGATTGATGTATGTTTCAAAGAATCTTTCTAAATGTGCTGAGAATAGCTTGGCATAAGAGCAGGAGCCAGGAAAGTGCCTCAGAGTTCATTGCCCCAGTGAAGGTGGGAGACAGTGGGTAATTTGGACGAGGGTATTGGCAGCGCTGGGGTGAGAGTGATTACACTCTGGCTCTATCCTGAAAAGAAGAATGATGGTATTTCCTGATGGGGATTTAGATGGGGAAAGAGGAAAAAAGATGACTCAGGAGTTTGAGCCTGAGCACATTGAAAGATTTTCATTTGCAGGGCTGAGGGAAGATGAGGGAGAGGAGTTTGCCAGGTGGAATGGCTGTTCTTGGGGCATCCAGAGTTGAGAGGCTTATTTGTGAAGGCCCTCCAGCCCCATCTCCCATCCCCTTTCCCTTCCTATTATACACACCTAAAGGCACTCTTCAGTAGAAAGAAGAGAGGGATTTAACATTTTGAGAGGCCACCCTTAAACACCAAGGGCCTCAGTCCATAGGACAAACCCAAAGCCTGTACATGAGGTTCCACAAAGGGTCACAAGGAGAAGTGAACCTGTTTGCCTGCAGTGATAATCTGTTCATTCCCATACACTTGAATGACTTTGCCTTCTTTACTGACCCGCTACCCCACCTCTTAACATGCTTCCTGGAACCACATCCATGCCTCCTATGCAAATAGACTCTCCAAGGCGTGCTTTACCAGGTCTACCTGGGAAGATTGCAATGTAAAGATATGAAGTATGCCAATCTCAATGCCCAAGGAGCTAGAGATTCTGAAAACCAAGGAAGATGTCAGAGATGCAAGAATGATTGGGAGCCCATTGTCATTCATAAGCCTGTCTTCAATCCACTGTAGAAAACCTAAATATGAGTATGTTACGTCCTTCCTTCTCTGTCTCATGCTAACTTTTCCACAGGAATACAGAGATGTTTACAATAGTCTGCACTTTCAGCAGAGGCCACAATATGCTTCCAGTAGCAGTAGCTTGACAAGGGATGACGTAGTCATAGGAAGGTGAGAGATGGACTCCAGGGCCCTGTCTCAAATCTACATTTGCAGAGATAAAAAAGAACACCTTTATTTTATTTTATTTCCAATGTTTGATTATTTAGGGTGATTCTGGAAAACTTAATGGAAGTAATATTGGAAAGGCTCATGTCAAGTTATTGTTTGGTGTTGCCATTGCTTTGTAAGTAATAGTTTTTACCAACCTATGCTTTGCTCAACTGACTCGGGGCTCAGAAGTTCGCTCATTGTTTGTAGGAGGGTTGAACTATAGAAGTGAGCAGGAGTGAGAAACTCTTTCCTGCCTCCGACCACAATATTAAGTCTTCATACATAAATGGATCAATTTTTTTGAGACAAGATTCTGCTACATGGTTCAAACTAGCCTTAAACTAATGATGGAGTCCAGGATGGCCTCAAACTTACATTGGTTCTCCTGCTTCAGCCTTCTGACTGCTGGGACTACAGCATGTGACATTATGTCACATGGATCCACCTTTTTTAAATGAATGGAAAATATTTGTTTCTTCATTATACCTTGTATTTCAATATTCGGCTTTCTTTCACCAAACTGAAAAACCACATTTATCAGAGCAAAAAGAGCAACCTTGATAAATAGTGGTGATCTCCTACTTTAGAGCATTCTTTTTAAAGCCTTATCCTTTACAAACACAAGCATGCGAATCATTTAACACACAATGAGGACTGCTCTAGACGTAGGAGCTCCTAGCAATGTGCTGTCCATGCCCACCTGCACATCCTCCAAAACCTCTGAGCTTCGGTCTTGGCTGGGCAGGGAGAAGCAAGCGCTGCCTGGTGGCTTAGGTGAGGCACTTGGCTCTTTCTGTACTGAGGTACAATGCCTCTCCTTGCGGCAGCACGGTGCACACAACCAGGCCTGTCCCTATAGGCAGAGGCAGAGCGGGTTTCCTTAAATCAATAGAGTTCAACTTCATTCTTTGCTTTGCTTTGCTTGTTCCTGGCTCTAACTTGGTGCAACTGTTGGAGGCAAACTGCTCTGTCTTCTCTTGTTGGGCTTCTGCTCGTATTTTGGCTCTAAGTTTTCTCATCAGCAGGATAGCTTTACACATACACCATCCAGTTTCCTAGAACTTCTCTCGGTGCCTCTTTAGCATCTCAGCAGTATGCAAAATATCTAAGCTAGGCGTTTAAGACAAATTTAAGAACCTTCAGTCATAACCTTTGTTTGAAATTTTATCAGCTAAAAGCCTCAAATTCCTGCTTGGAAAAAGAAACTTTTCTCAAGTTAAAAATAGTAATTAATAAGAACAATAACATATATTTACTATTGTCTCATTATAAAAGTAATTTTTCAACATGTAACACTAAAACTATGCTTGGAATGCCTGTCATTCTGGTCTTTTAGATGTGTGCTGCTTCCAATGTAATTTCAGTTACTGCTATACTTTCTCAGGTAAATGGTTGGTTTACAAGAAAACAAAAAAGGGTATTAAACAAGAGTAAGAGAATGGGGAAAATGCCAAAGGATGGACAGGCTAAAATTTGGAACATGCTTATATTTCTAAATATCTGTGTACAAATGTGTAACTACTTTTATCACATTGTATGGGGATTTGTTAGAATATCAGTGATTTGATAGAAAATACCAATTCCAAGTTAAGTCTAAGATGTTTGATATTCAGAAAGACAACGATATTAAGCTCAAGCACCTATGCTTACAGTAATAGTATCACTAAGCTTTTCTTCTGGAGGGCTAAGAATATAAGTTTACAGACCAAAAATTAAAGAAAAAGAAGAGCTACAAGGATAGCCAATATTTTGGCCCTAGCCCTTCAAGGTCAGTGAGGACTCAGGATATAAGAGAACCTGTGCTGTAACATCCTATAACTGAGGAAATGAATTGAAAGTAAATAGTGTGCCTAATGAGAGTCACCTAGAGAGAAAACATGCTCTTGGGCTTTCACAGAGAACAAACTGGTAAAGCAATGGTCGTGACTCATCCAGATGGCTGACACTGACAACAGTTCTACAAAGCACTGTACATGGTTCCAAAGTAAATCCTGAGGAGATTTGGCTAACATTGGAAGATACAAAAACTACATGTTTTGGTTATAGAGGTGTTGCTTTAATTTGCCCATAACCACCCAGCAGAAAAGTTTAAACATGACACATAAAATGTAAAGGTAGTTTAGTATGCTGAGCTGTAAAAGGCTCATTTCAACAGTTTCCAACATTGCCGGTTTCTCCAGTAACCCACTGAAATTATGGAACATTTGACTATGTATACAACTACTTTCTCTTAGATCAAAGAGAAGAAATCTATTGTACTAATAACCGTTAGAGAACTTTATCATGTCTGCACCCTGTGCTCTGTATAACTACAATGAGCACAATAATATGCATTGTATCAGTTATTGGAAATGTATTACTAATGTGTTTTGAAACTGCCACACTGTAATTTCTTATTAAAAATAATTTAAAAATAAATAAATAAAATAAAAGTAATTTTTACTTTCTACAGAAAATATATGAAAATATTAGTTGTAAATTGATCATAATCCTGTTATCCAAAAATAATGCTGCCAACACTGAATGAATGTTTTAATTAGCAGATTTTTTGTTTGTTTGTTTGTTTGTTTGTTTTTCTGGAACTGGGAATTGAACTCAGGCCAGGCAAATGCTCATTCTACTGAGCTATCTCCCCAGCCCCATAGTAGGTTTTTGTTAATAAATGATTTTCTGGATTAATTAGGTTCTTTTGAGTGTTACCAATCTTCTTGTTATTTTATTTTTTATGTATTTGGCACAGGGTCTCACTCTGCAGCTCAGACTTGTGGTTATCCTGTTTTCAACTTCCCCAGCCCTGGGAGTACAGACATGCACCACTATACCTTGTCTTGATGGCCAGCTCAATACACCAATGTGCAGGGCCAGCACAGTATGTGGTGCCAAGGATTGAACCTCGATCCCTGTGCTTGCCTAATGAGCTATCTTGCCGGCCCTTAGCAATTTTAAAATAAGCTTCTTGACAAAGTATCAACTACAACTTTGTCTTGCATTGACAGGCAGACTGGAGCTGCCTTCACGTTTTTACTGAGCTCTGCTATAGCAAGCTTGTACTGTGTCTGCTAAGTCGTTTGTCTGAATCTAGGGCATTCCATGGCCCTAAGAATCTCAGAACTTACTGGATTCTTCCAGGACTTCCTGCAGCACCTACTTCCTCTTCATTTGATTCCTTTGTACTTGTACAGCTCCAAACATGGGCAAAGAGTGTTCAGTGGTCATTTCTCTGATTTCTTTAGTTTTACAGAGACAACAATTAGTTTTTCTCCATGATTTTTACTATACCATTTGAACATGACCTTCATTTCAATTTGGTGAAAAGAAAAGAAAATGAGCTACTTTTTTTTTTTTACTAGGCACATTAGAATCAGTAGATTAATAAAATGCCCTTGTTACTTCTGGCACTCTGGGAAGCAGAGGCAGGGGGATGCCAAGTTTGAGCTCTGTCTGGGAAGATTAGCAAGCTAATGAGAACCTGTTTTAAAAACAAGAATTGGAGATGTCGCTCAGTTTAAAACTATGAAGGTCCTGGATTTTAATTCCTAGTACTAAAAGGAAGGAGGAAGAAAGGAAGGGAGGAGGAGGGAGGAGGGGGAGAGAGAGGGGGAGAGAAGGACAGAAGATGAGAAAGAGGGAGAGAGGGAGTGAGACAGGCAGGAGAGAGAGACAGGCAGGAGAATTGAAGGAGAAAGAAAAAAATCACATTTATTTAAATGTCTCTTGATTTATGAGTTTCATAGGACTCCTTAAAATATTAGTTAAAAAATAAAATATTGATTCACAATTAAAAAAATTCCCATTTTTTCAGCTGCTGACTATTTGACTAACTCCTAATATACCAAGAATTTCTCTAACTCAAACTATTCAGAAGACATATGCCTAGCACTAACCTGGAGTAAAATCTCACAGCTAGCCCTGTGTGTCACTTACACAGATGTGGGCTTTTGTGACCCACAATAACTCAGTAGACCTTTAGCACTTACTTTTTATTAATAACTTATTTTGGTAGGACCTAGAAAATCAGATTTATTTTGTATTTTTGTATCACATAAGAAACTCGGTGTTAGCTGGGTGTGGTGGCTCACGCCTGTAATCCCAGCACTTGGGAGGCTGAGGCAAGAGGATTGGTGTGAGTTCGAGACCAGCCTGGGCTACAAAAGTGAGCTCCAGGCCAGCCTGAACTGCATAGTGAGACACTATCTCAAAAAGACAAAAAAAAAAAAAAAAAAAAAAAAAAAAAAAAAAAAAAAAAAAAAAAAAAAAAAAAAAAAAAAAAAAAAAACACTCAGTGTCTTTGCCTGTGTACCCATCCTTTGAAATATGCTATATAAGAAAGCACAGAACCTCATAATTTAGGTCCAACACAGAGCACAATTCATAAATATACTTCAGATAACTCTTACCATAGCACCACAGTGTATAGCACTCAGGCCTGTTATGATCACAACTGTTAAAATCAGTCTCTCTTTTGTTGCTAGTAGAAGTGAAATGAAATCAAAGTAAACTGGAATTCACCATAAAATTCACTAATTTTTTCTGTTTTGAAAATTTTTCTACTACCATCATGAAAAGAATATAGTGATGGAACAAAAGCAGTACTGTAAGCTTTGTTCTGGAACAGGTGTTCTGTGTCATCCAGTTTGTGTGTTAGACATCTGTCATTCAACTTCTTCTGCACCATTCTGGGACTGACCACCATACTTATTGCACAGCCTCCTTTTTATTATTTGTAAAATTAAGATTACAAAGCAATTTTTTTCCTTTTTAATGTTGTGAGGATGGGTGATATGTTTTATAGGAGCTGAAAGAAAAATCTCATCACTGCAAGTTTCAGAGATCGTTTTCTGAGAAAAAAAAAAAAAAAAAAAATTCTTTCCAGAATGCAAGCATCTCTAAAGGTTTCCATGTGTCTTTGCACCCTTGGCCTCTCACAATTAAATTAGGCCCAGGTTGGTCACAAAAATGTCTGGATTTGTGCTTTTGGATTTTTTTCAGTACTGAGGACTGAACCCCAGCCCCAGCACTCCTTTATGAACACACCTCTCCCCCACTTTCACAGTTTAACAATACACTGGCAGCTGAGTGGCAGGTGACAAATACTTTCCCTGAGCTGATGTTCTGTGCAATGTTTTACCAACGATATCCCACATCATTTGTTCTTAATGTTGATATCAGTGTCTTAATAACATGCATTGTTTGCCCAAATAGGAGTGCAAGTCACTTTCTATCTCTGTATATTACTTACATTCATCTTCTTCCTATAGCCTTGATTATATTTTAAAAATGGGAATCCCATCCAATTTCTTACAAGTCTGGAGTTGCGGTTATGGGTGCAGTCAGCTACTTCAGCTCCCTTCAGGCAGGAATTGTGTTTCCCATGGACCACAAGAGCATGGCTGGCATTGCTTGAGGTGCCCTTTGATGTGTAATGTAGATTCGTAAATGGAAGAGTGGGCAAAAGAAAAAGAGTTCATAAGGAAAGAAGAAAGCGACGAAGGGTTGTTCAGGTGGCTGTGGAGCAAAACGCCACAGAGAGCCTAGATCACTAAGCTACATCTTTTAGCTCTGCCCATTTCAAAAGCTTTTATGAGTGTCTTAGTGACTGTTCTCTCATTGCTGGGACAAATACCCGACATGCAAGCTTAGGGAAGGAAAGGTTTATTTAGCTCACAGTTACTGGAGGTTTCAAGTCAGTGCCCTCACTGTATAGCATCTGAGGAAGAAGCTAGGGCGCTGCCGTGTCTGGAACGATCTGTTTCATACCTCCAAGAGAGGCCACCAGGCCTGGGGAGCGAGGCGCATGCTGTCAGTTTAATGGTTCCGCCCCTCGAGCCTCTTGCTGGACAGCTCCATCATCTATGTGAGGCTTTGGAAGGACAGCTAGACACAAACCATACAAAGTCAGCAGTCTGTTTTATTTCAAATGCAAATCTAGTGTTCTGAAGCATCTATATCTCATGCATGAAGCCCAAATAGGTCCAATATAAGTCATAATTGTACTCTAAACTTTTTAACTTGGTATTACCTGACCAATAAAATATACCTGGGCCTCCCCAAACACACTCCTACGTTCTTAGGGTAGTAAAGTTGAGAGGGAGTCTTCAGCAAAGAAATGATTTATTCTCTCAGATTCAGAGCGGTTCTCAACCTTTGGGTCGCAACTCCGGCGGGGGTCGAGCGACCAAAACACAGGGGTCACCTAATGCCATCGGAAATCATAACTGTAGCAAAATTACAGTTTTGAAGTAGCCACTAAAATTATTTTTTGGTTTGGGGTCACCGCAACATGAGGAACTGTATTGCAGGGTCCCGGCATTAGAAAGGTTGAGAACCACTGCTCTAGAAAGTGTTTTAACAAGGTCATCCTACTGAATGCTCTGCATCAATGCCCCTTCCTGTTTATACAGCTTAGGAGAGCCACAGCTTCTCTGAAGCAAAAGAAATGAAACAAGGGAAGCCATCGGGAGCAAAAGCCCTACCCTGCTGCGTTACTGCTGACTTAATTGTGCGTCTGGAAGAAATCTCTTATTTTTTCAGGTGATTTTGAGAAAGTGGTAGAAAATGACCCTCTGAATTTTACATATCCTGGGATCAGACAAGAATACCACCAGTAAATGATTTCCTTTCAGTGCCGCTCAAATGCCCAGATTTTTCTTTTTGTTTCTAGTGAGTGGCTGGCAGTAATCAGTTAGACAGAAAGTACTCCGGTTTCTCTGCAGAATGTCTAGAGGGAAGACTCGGGGAATGAGCAGTATGTACTCATCCTGACAGTGTGACTTTTCTTTATCAATCTCTTCACACCAGGCCTGTCCCTTTCCGTTTCTGTGACTCTCTTGTTATCACACTTGAGCTCCCTTATCCTCTGCTTGTAACCTTACAGCCATCTCAGGTTCCCAGAACAATCTCATTTCTGGATTTAGGAATTTAAAGAGCTGTGTCACTGGGAGACCACAGAGACACAATGAGGAAACAGGTAGTCCGAACTTGGACACCTGTCCTACAGCAGCCTTGCAGTAATAGACAAGTGACCTCACTTCCCAGAGCTACTGCTTTCTCCTCCTAAGATAATGGTGTCTACCTGTGAGCTGACACATGACATAAAGCTTGGTACCTCTTCACTTTCCTGTGAAAATCAAGACTTCTTTCATGATGTGACTCTGCAAGGAAAGAGACCTGATCCCATTCATTCCCTGACGTGTTTCTGTTCTAACCCCAGAGCAGGTAGCCTAACAGGGCCTATGATCAGAGGGCCCTCAATTTAACTTCAGATCTGCACCCACCCATTGGCTGTATGGTCACAGAAGCACGTTTCTCCAGCTTTGTGAACCTCTATCTCTCAAAGGCAGGACAAGTTGAAAAGAATGCAATTTCCTATGCATACAGGGATTACTAGGTGGGGGGGGGGGATCACTTCCGTGCCTCCTGGAACACCAAATGAGCTAGCACTATAGCAGAATAAAGTAGGAAATTGGGACTAGATACCCTGGGCTTCTGGTTAGGCTCGCTTACTGACTAGGTCTGTGCCTGAGAAGGGCCGAGCTGAGCAAATCTTCAGGTGACAGGTCTGTGCGAGGTGTGCATGCGCAGCAAAGATTACGGCTGTCAAACCTAACAAATGGGCATGTAGTTTAGGGTGATACTGGACGCTGTCACGGAAAAAGTTCCTGGCGTTAAAAGTGAATGTGTGAGTTGGTGTTATTTAGGGCTTCTTGGTATTTGGGATATGCTTTCTTCCTCCCAAGGGAGTGATTTTGTTTTCCAGCCTGGTGATTCCATTACTGTTGTTGCTTGTTTGTTAATATAGTTTTTAAAAAGCTGGAAGAATGCATTTGTTTCCTTATTTGGTAGGTGGCCCACAAGGAGAGCAGCATGAGTTTTGGACTCTGCGTGGCAAATGCTTTTCCAATTAAATAACCTGTCTTCAAGATTCCATGAGTTTTCAAATTTAAAAAAAAAAAAAAAAAAAGGAAAAAGAAAGGGTGGCGGAAACCCTTCCAGTATTTAGAGAAGAGGACTTTGAATAATCAGGAAAATTTTCATCAGCTAATTCTTGCAAAATTCTTTGCCACTTAATTTTTTATTTCTTACAACAAAACCCACTGACAAGTATATGGATGTTACTAATAAGATATGAAAACTCTGTTGTCGGCTTAACTTTTAAAGTATAAAAGCTGGTGCTTTATTGTTATACACTTAGAACTTTAAAATATCAATAGGTGGGGGAGTTAGCCCTCGAAAGTAAAGATTTCTTATTGGTTCAGGCAGGAAATTTTGTTGTGCTTACTTGCCATACTCCTGAAGTATCCTATCTTGAGTATAATTTTTAAAACCAAAAATATTTCTAGTCTGGCATGGTGGTGCTTGTCTGCGATACCAGCATCTGAGAGGCTGAAGCAGGAGGATAAAAAGTGCAAGAGGTGTAGGCATGTAGTGCCCTGGCGGAAGCGGCCCCAAATGGAGCAAATGGAAAAAGGCTGGGGTTATAGTTCAGTGAGAAAGGCCAGCTTCAATACCCAGTACCTAGGTAGGTAGGTGGGTAGGTAGGTAGGTAGGTGGGTAGGTAGGTGGGTAGGTAGGTAGGTGGGTGGGTAGATAGGTAGGTAGGTGGGTAGGTAGGTGGGTGGGTAGGTAGGTAGGTAGGTAGGGTAGGTAGGTGGGTAGGTAAGTAGGTAGATGGATCAACTGATCGATCAATCAATAGATGATAGTTAATAGTGATAGATGATAGATAGATACTTCAATCTGAAAAGCATTCCTATCTCTTCAAAAAACTTACAGACATTATTAACAGGAGTGCCTAGGAGGTCACACGTTTTCAGAAGGCTTTAGTGACTTTTCGGTTCCCAGGATGTGCAGTCATTCTCTACAGAAAGTCGAATGAATGAGGAGCTGAGATCCAGCACCATTGAGCAGCCATGCTGAGGTCACACGTCCATGGCATCGCCATGCTTCAGCTCCTAATGCCTTATATTAGAGGTGCCCTGAATATTTTCCCAACAGTGTCTCGTTTTAAAATAGTTTATATTGAGGACAGGCCGGTAAATCCTCTGACCATAACATTGGAAGGGGTTCTTTCCCTTTTCTTTTCTTTCTTTCTTTATTTATTTATTTATTTATTTATTTATTTATTATTACTTTTTGCTTTTGTTGGGTTTCAGTTTATTAATTTATTTCAGTGATTTTGGCTCTGTCACAGGGAACATCGAGGCAAAAAACAAAATTAAAATCAGATTTAATTAAATTTCCTGTGATGAAATTTTTTGTTGCTAGTTAGAAACATCAAAAATGAGAATGCTGACAATGTGTTTAATTATAAAGAATCCCTGAGAATATTGGTGTGTCCACTGATTTAAAAAAACATGACTATGACTTAGGTACCAGGGACTGGGAGTGGAGCAAACAGGATCCAGACCTTCCCAATGTTTATGTTTAAATCCACCAGGGAAGACAGTGGTTAAAGGTGCCTGGGAAGGTGGTGATAGACATCTGGGGGAACTGTGGACTGCTGGGGAGAAATCGCACTGTCTGGGAATGCTGAAGGCTTCCCCGAGGAAGCAGCTTTCAAGACAAATACTGTAGCCATTCTTGCTCCCCTGTGGATAGCTAAGTAGAACCTCTTTTAACACTTCATTCATTAGTGTGGATGGATGGATGGATGGATGGATGGATGGATGGATGGATGGATGGATTTGTATTTTAGGGAAGGGTGTACAGCGTCTACAGGGTCTCACTACACAGATCAGACTCCTAGTGATCCTCCTGTTTTCAGCCTCTCAAGAGCTGGGATTATAGGTGCAGATCACCATGCCATCTCATTTGCCCATCTCTGTGAGCCCCAGGGGAGGGCCAGCATGGCAAGCCCGTGGATCAAACCCCCGGTCCCTGTGCCTGCTTGCAGGTGCTTTAATCTGCTGAGCTATTTGACCAGCCCGTTACTGCAGTATTGAAAAGAAATATTTTTCAGATTTTTTAATTTTTCACGTAAATAGAATTGGGCAAAATTATTGACCTTTACACACTTCAAAAAATCAGATTCAAGTCTTTATTTCAAGTGTTGAGCATATACTTAGTATCTGTAAAAAGTTTGATTCTGGAAATACTTTCTGTTGAACAGTTTGAAAATTTCTAGGACTTTATGAAACACTTAGATGCATTTGTTTGTTTGCTTGCTTGCTTCCATTTTCTGTATTTGGTACAGGGTCTCAGTACGCAGCTGGAACTCATAATGATACTCCTGTTTTCAGTCTCCCAGTGCTGGGATTACAGTCATGCACCACCATACCTAGACTCAGTCACCTGCTCAGTATGCCCCATAAGTGAGGCTAGCATTGCGTGAGGGACCAGGGATCGAACCCTGGTCCCTGTGCTTGCCAAAGCAGGAACTTAGTCTGCTGAGCTATCCCACAGGCCTTGAAACACTTAAATGTTTAAGTCTCCCATTTATTTTCTTCCCTCCTATTTTATCCCCTTCAGTTTTTCCCTTCAACCCACCCATTTACCAGCGTATCTAAATGGAGCTCTGCAGTATTATTGAATAGAATATTAAAGCTGCTTAGACATTCCCAAAAGTATTCTAAGTGGAAACCGCAAGGGTATAGTAAGACATTATTATTCATGATCCATAGTTTTATTGATCTTCTGTTCTTATGTAGAAGCATATCTTCAGCTGATTGGTTAATGTTGTCTCAATGGCTTTAGTTACATTTTATTTCCATTGTGTTGTGAGAGACATAGGATTAAAGGATGTGTTTAGAGAAGGAAGCTTAGTTGGTCCTTATTTTAGAACTTGGAGTAATTGACCTATATATCAAGGAGACAGGCATAAGATTAGAATAAATGTCTAAAAGGCAATTTGGAGGCACTTCTAGCATTAGAGTTCAACACTTCCATTTGTATAGACTATAGTTGGTGATCAAGGTAAGTTAATCTAATATGACTTCTGAAAGCCCCAGTACAGTCTTAAATGAGCCTTCATATTAACTGTGCAAAGCCAGTCCTTAAACATCCTTTTGTCACACTTTTATTAAGGGATTATGGTAAACGTAGAATTATCGCAATGACACTGGTATCAGAGGTAGTTAATAAGCAGCAGTCTCATATTTTCTTCCACATTGATATTTAGAGGCTTTGAGTCCATGACCAGCAACTATTTCAAAACAGAGCATTATCCTGAAACCTATCTAGCTGCTTGTCTGGTTTCCTGAGGTCATGTATTTCCACATTCACGACCACTAATGTAACTGTTTCGCTCAGCTCACCCTCCCCCACCCTCCCCAAACTTGTCAGCTAGTGGCCGGGCACATAAGTAAATGAATGCCTCTATGCACTATGCTTCCGTCCTTCCCCTTTCAAATTTGGGAGGTTCAGTCTAATTTACAGAAGTCTCTGTTGCCAAAGAAATTCTGAGATTCTGTGTCAAGCAAGCAATAATCTTTCCTTCTTAAGGTCTGGAAACTTTGAACCAAAATCCTAGAAATAGTCAAGAGGAAAAAAAAAAAAAAAAGACACCATAAATGGAATTCAGCAAAATGTAAGATCTAACTTATTGGCTGGAGCTAGGTATTGTGTTAAGAATTTAGGGGACCATGGGTTATGTGAGTAACAGTTCACTGGAGCTGCGTTTAGATATAGATGTCAAAATCTTATTTTCATCAATATTTATATCTATATATATATTTTTTTTGTTTTGTTTTGTTTTTTCAGAACTGGGGAGGGAACTCAGAACCTTGCACTTGCCAGGCAGGCACTTGTGCCACTGAGCCATCTCCCCAGCCCAGCTTCATCAGAATATAAGCTTAGTTTTGAATATGTAAAAACACACAGTCTTGTGGATGGAACATTGCTCCTGGCCATTCAATCATGCTTTTATTAAAACTCTCTGGAAGGGCCAGCCCAATAGCTCAGTGGACTAAAGCACCTTCTTAGGCAGAATACAGAGGCCAGGTTTGATCCCTGGCATGCTGTGCCGGCCCTGCCCATAGGGCACACTGAGATCGTGATTGAAACTGGGCATGGTGGCACACACCTGTAATCCCAGCACTTGAGAGGCTGAAAACAGGAGGATCACTATGAGTCCCATCTACAAAGTGAGACCCTGTAGACCCTGTCATAAATACAGAAAAATAAAATAAAATTCCCTGGAAAAGAAATACTAATGTGATAATAATTACTGTTTTTTAAAATTTTTCAACTGAACTGCACTTAATCTCTACAAAATTTCTACTTTTTTCTGTTATTGTACCTAGAAATTGAAAATTATAACTACCTGAGTTTTTGCTGTTGTTATTGTTGTGTTGCTTATAGTACCAGGATTGGACTCAAAACCTTATATATGCCAGTCAGGGTTTAGGACGCTGAGCTCTCTCCCTGGCTGGCCCTAGGTTGTTAGATAGATAAATGATAGCAAAGGTTCATTCTAGAAAATACAATACTTGATGTTTTAAAAATATTTGTCAATTGTCTAAATTTTCATGTGGGAAACGCTAACCAATTCCTCAAAACATGACTGACTTTTATATTTAAAATCAAGGCTAACTTTGTACACACTTCACTGTAGAAATAGGTGGTTTATTACTGTGACCTTGTTGAGCCCTGATAACCTAGACAGAATTATGTGTGATTCTACAGAAGAAATAAGAGGTTGAGTTACTATACAGTAAAATTAACATTAACATCAGCAGACACTTCATCTAATTTCACATTAGGAAAGGTGGTCAAAATTTTCATTTGCCTGCTAATAATCTCACACTTATATTTTCATTGTTTTGTTATTGTTACTGTTGTTGTTTGTTGTTTTATCTTGCTTAACTATTCAAGAAGTGGAGGGAAGGTGGATTTGGGCAATAATTTTTATAAAAGCATTTCTGGCTTCTCTTTCCTTGTATATTTTTTTAAAAAGTGCAACAGTTTGAAGTAGCTTTACTCAAGCAAAGAATATTATTTTGCCCTTAAATTTTGTCAATCAGATACTACTAAAAGGACATTCTTTTAAAAATCTAAATTGAGGGTCAGCCAAATAGCTTAGCAATTAAAGTTCCTGTTTAGGCAGTGCAGAGCCCGGGCTTCCATAGCCTGCGTGCTCCCAGAGACGCTGAGATATTGATTGAGACTAGGCATGGTGGTACATGCCTATAATCCCAGTGCTTGGGAGGCTGAAAACAGGAGGATCACTAGGAGTCTGATCTGTGTAGTGAGACCCTGTAGACCCTGTGCTAAATACACAGAAAATAAAATAAAATAAATCAGCAAAAAGACAAAAGTTATGATTAGTAGAATTGTATTGTGTTGGTTTTAGTGTAAGTGGGAAGATAAGATGTGTGTTACTATAAAAAAAATTGGAGTCATCATGAAGGTAGTATTTTTCTGCTTCTGAAGTTGTCTCTGGAAACTACAGCTTTCATCAGATATCAGTACTGTTGTTGCACCTACAGATTCTAAAACAGCACTGGAATGCTAAGAGCTCTGTTCTGGATGAGACAGAAGTGCTGCCACTGCTCTTGGGATCTTGTACCCCAAGTCCTCTGAACCAATCCACCCCTCCTGCAGCCCACGAGGTCCTCCCCTCCTTAGCCAGTGGATCAGATCTCTCCACTATCTGCCCTTAGTCCAAGATAATGCCATTCTCTTAACCACCAAATTGTTCAGCTCCTCATGAGTTCTATCAAGAATATTTATATGGTCCAAGACCAGCCTCCAGATGGAAACCAAAGGCTATCAGGGGGATAACCAAAGGCTAACAGTAGGATCTCTTGCACCAGAGGGGCAACCTGCATAGGTATGGACACCTTCTCAGACCTTCTCAGAGAACACCAGATAGGGGTCCCCCATGTCACAGAGGTGAACTGTACATCCCTCCACAAAGCAAAAGGGCACTTGGTGAAGCATTAGAATAGTAAGGTGATTCACATAGGTTGTGGGGTTTTTTTGTTTGTTTTTTTTGTCTTTTTGAGACAGGGTCTCGCTATGCAGTTCAGACTGACCTTAAGCTCACTTTTGTAGCTGAGGCTGGTCTCGAACTTGCATTGATCCTCCCAGCTCAGCCTCCGAAGTGCTGAGATTACAGGCGTGCGCCACATGCCTGGCTAGGCTGTGTTTATTTTTGAACCTCAGCTCCTCCAAGGTTATTGGTGTTCCGGACAGCTGTCACACACCCACAGACTTGGGCCCATATATCAGATAGCAAAGAGGTGAAACTATAAAGCATTTTTGATTACTCATCCCCAGAGCTGATATGGAACCTGTAGCATTCTCAAAAACCCCTGGTGTGCTGGAGGTTATTTTAAAACCAAGCGTCGTGTTTAATATCTTAATGATTTAGGCCAGTTACACAAACATTCCTGGGCCCCTTTGTGCTATGACACAGATAGAACTTTAGGGATCTGGAAAGCTGGTTCACATGGCAGGGCTCGCTGGGTTCAACTGTGATCAGTTTTTACCAGTTCAGAGGGGGTTAAGTTCACTACAGGGCACTCCAAGCATCTCTAATCTTATCCTAGAAAAGCCAAGCTCTGCCTTGGTTTACAGTGGAGGTCACCCGCGGGGCAGTGATTGGACAGGCACTGATGGAATTATGCCCCATTGTGAACATGAGAAGCAGTTGGTGGTGAGAACTGATGACGGCATTTGGGTCCTTTGACTCCGTAAGGACAGTATCTTGAAATATTACCTTTCTCCACAATGTGCTGCTCTTGTAAAACTTTCAAAGGGCTCTGTGTGTCTGCTGTCCTTCATTGAACTTGAAAGAATGTTGTTTTAAGGGATTTATCAGCTCAGATACATCTCTAGGGAATAGAATATGGGTGGGAAAATTGATCTTCGTCATCCAGGTCACTCATTAGAAGTCACTCTCCCGGGTGACGCAGCATCTCCTTGAGGGAAAAGCTGCCAAAAACTTTGAAAGTGATCTGCCTGTGTGCTTCTTACGTCAGCTTGCAGGGAGGGGCAGGTATTTTTGGAAGGATTAAATCCTTATGGAAGTTTCGTTCATAACGCTATCCATCCGTGTTTCTAAAAGAGGCTGAAATCTGAGCAGTTATATCAGCAACTGATGGTGCAAATTTAGTCGCATTTGTTGACTGTCCCAGTCATGGAAATCGCTTTACTTCTTTTCTTTGAACAGAGCCTTCTATTTACTTTTTAAAATAGTCACCCTTAACATAAAGTTCTACCCCCTCCAATCTTATCTTCCACGGTGTGGGCGCCTGCTTGAGCGTATTATGCTTTTCAGGAGTAGCATGTGACTATGGCTGTTTAATCAGGACTATATTTAAAAACAATTTTCAAGGGAGGGTTTCTCACATTAATGGTGAGATAAGGTCTGAGTGAAGCAAGCTCTGTCGCAAAGGCCAAGTGTCACGCAGCAGGAAGTCCCAGCCATCCTGCACAGCCCTGCCTCGGCCAGCCTGCCATCTCTCTGACAGCACCAACCACCCACAGAAGAAATGCCCTCCCTCAGCCACAGGTGGCTTCTGCTCTTCCAGGGGCCCCACAGCCCTGGGAGCCTGCACCAGCTCTGACTTTTCACCGTTCCTGGGAATCTTGGCCCCCTCTTTACAAATGGCTTTTGTCTGGGATCCTCCTGGAGTCACAGCGCCAGGATCGTCTCCAAGAGCCAAATCAAGATTTCGGTTCTCAAAGTCCTACAGGTACTGCTCTTTCCTTCGTGTTTCTGGAAGCGCTTTTCATCAGCTTTAGATCTCTTGCAAACCGACCTTTGCCCTGTGTTGCTTCATTTAATTCCTAAAGTTTGTTCAAGTGCCAGAATATAAAATAAGACTTACAGCTATTATGAACTGTGAAATTGTCCTGGTATGGGGGAACGTGCTGATTTTAACTATCTCTGAATATTCACTCTGGAAGTTAAATGGTGATCTTTAAAAAGCATTCAAAGTACAGTAGTGTAGTGTGGGAGAAGACATGTATAACTAAGTCTAATATGTGACCATTGTCAACATTACTCACGCTAACTTTAAGTTACCACTTCAAGTATTAGCAAACAGCTCTTATTTGACTAAAGAAACAACAGTAAGAAAAATACTATTTGTTTGCTTGTACCTGTTGTAGAGCATACACACTGGGAAAAGTGGCTACTATTTCTTTGGTCTGAGTGGTAATTTTCTCCTGTAAAAGTAGAGGCTGTGAATTCTACATAAATATTTTATTAACCATTTGCTTTTTAAAATTTCTCTAGAAGTCATCTGAAACCTCAAAAGCATGCCCTCAACAAAAGGTCAATGACTTTTGTTTCATATTAAAATTTAGTTAATTTAGACCAAGAAAAACACAGAAAAATCTGTGGTTTGTTTATGCCCTTTGTGTTCCAGACACTCATAGTGAAAGGAATGATTTGTCACAATTCTGCTTCTGATTATGGTTTATGCCATTGCAAACTGTTTTAACAATATTAAACAGAGGTGAAACGTTAGCATTATCTTGACAAGGAGGTGTTTCTTATTTAGCTCAAACACAGTATCTTCGGAAGCTGTCAGGCCTATGGGAAGTTAGGTACTAGCTTTGGGTTAGAATATATTCTGATTTATTTCCATAAGAAAAGAATTAATGAGAGAAATTGCATTATAAAACTCACTAGTAATTACCTAAGCAAACAAAGGATGTGTATGAGTTGCTTGCTAAACATATAAATAATATGTTCATCTTGAAGCAAAACAAGTTCCATTTATTTTTGTTAATTTTATAATTGGTTGTAGTTGGGAAATTTAGTTGGATGTTAGAATTTATGCTTCATGTCCTACTGAATGTAACTCTCATGCTTAGCTTTTGCATCTCATCATTATTATATAATGAGCATCCTAAGATCTTATCAAAGATTTATGAATATTACTGTGCGTATTTGCAGTAGTTACTATTTCAAGAACCTCTTCACCACTCATTGGTGTTATAATTTGATAGCAAATTCCTAATATGTGTAACTGCTGAATATAGCAAAATCACTAGCTTTGTGAGATATAAAGAATCTGAGAAATCTTAAAAGATCCCAATCTAAATTCTACTATATAATTTATGAGTAAATGATGAAATTTATCTTTGCTCTCTTCTAGCAAAGGTATTTTTATTTCATTTGGTCAAGTTCTGGCTCTTTCCAAAATGCAAGCCCTGGCTTAGCTGAAGATGAATTTTCCATACATCTGAATATTCCTTTTAGTTCTCATAAGCTTTTGTTTGTAACAAGGCTAAGATGACATTGACATCTCAAATACCCATCAGGGACCAACCTTTAGGAACTTGAAAGGCTTTGTCCCTCATTTATTTCCTCTCACTCTGGCTCCTCCTGGCTGTCATAGGTATTCACATGCATTTTTCACAGTTACAGATCTTACATTGGGCTGCAGGCTCTTTGGGATTAGCGGCTCCCTGGTTTACAAAGCAACACCATGAATGCCTGCCTGGCAGAGAACCCTCCCGTCTTCTTCTCTCTGCTATCTCTGTCTTTCTGGGCAGCACCCCTTTCCAGCGTGCTCACACCTACCACCGATTGAACGGAGTCAGGCATGGTGGCCCACGTGTAGGATGCCAGTAGTCTGGGAGATTTTAGCTGAGGTCAGAGGATCACAAGTTCAGGCCTACTCTGGGCAAGTTAGTGACTGGATGAGACCCTCCTTGTCTCAAAATAAAAAATAGAAAAGGGACTGAGGATGCAACTTAGTATGAAGGTCTTGGATTCAATCTCCTGCTCTAAAACAAAGTTGAGTGAAAGGTAAGGACATAGGAGGAGAGTCAGCTACCTGCTCTCACCTTTCCAAGGAGATAGGCATTGAGTCACACTGTCACAGTAACAAAAAATGTTTATACTATAAATTTAAGGCATTAAAACCTCAAACGTACCATAAGTTCATGTATGTACACACACACACACACACATGCATGCATACACATTCACTTGAATACTATACTTATCTTTTGAATTTATTTTATTTTATTTATTTATTTCTTGTTTCAGAACCTTTGTTTGTTTATTCACTCATTTTTATGGCCAGCTCAGCCCGCCCCAAAGGCAGGGCTGGCGCAGCATGTGGTGCCAGGGATCGAACCGCAGTCTCTGAAGCCGCCCAAGCTTTCCCAAGCAGGCACTTTAGACCACTGAGCCATCCCACCAGGCCCCTATACTTATCTTTTGAATAGCAGTTTTATTAAATTGCATTAGTAGAATCAGGGGCATTAATTATTTAAGGTAAACTTTTGTAAGTATCCTCTAATTCTGTAGCTTTTTGCCTTTGTTCTTTGTTTAAAATACAAGATCGTTTAAGACATGCAAGTAACTTAAGCTTATCTTGACCTTTAAGAGGCTTTGGATATGATTTCAGTGCTGAGGCAACTGAAAGAACTGGATATAAATCAACAATTTTTCATGGGATTTCTCCCGTATGGTTTTTCTTAAGTGTAATATTTTATATCCAGCAAAATCTTCAGACAGGCCTATTACCCAGTCCTTTTTTTACACACCAAATGGATATGGACACATGGCATTGGTGGTGTACATACTTTAAGCTGGAACTTTTTGGCAGTGATTCCACTCATTTGTAACATTGAGCCAAGAAAAAAAAAAAAAAAAAAAGCAAAGTCTGTAATACAATAAATGTGGTTAGAGACTGATTTATTAAAGCAATAACAAACCGTATGTATTTGTTGAATATTAACTCAGAAAAGTACTTACAAACTTATACAATTATATACTCCTTAAAATAGATCTGTGAATAAATTTTTAGCAATGAAAACTTTTATCTTCTGGGAATAAAATATAATGTTACAGAAAAGACAAATGCAAGGGGCGATGAACTAATACTGTAAATGCTCACATTTTTTTAAATTGCAGCAAAAGGCATATTGTCATGAGTTGCCCTTGAAACCCTGTCCCTGACTTTAAAACATGCCCATTCTTCTTGCTAATTTCTGAAGCTATTCTCGAAGTCCTCTTTTGTCACTCTTTCTTCCTTTGATGTTTTTTATTTTTATTACTTTTAATAAGAAATAATATTGAGACAGTTTCAAAACACATTAGTAGGACAGCCACAATGATTGATACAATGCATATTGTCTTCATAGTAGTTGCTCAGCGTACAAGAGATGATAACTTTTCTAAACACTATTGGCACAGATATTTCTTCTCATTGAACTAAGAGAAAGTAGTCGTGCACATGGAGCAATATTCTGTAATAGTAGTGGCAGAACTGGCAATGTTGGAAGCTGCTGACTTGAGCCTTTTATGACTTGAAGAGGTGTGATAAAATATACATCGAGTGCTGCTCTAGAGTGTCCTCCAACAGAAAGGGAAGAGGGAACAATACACAGGTGTGTCCTCACCTGCCACCTTCCCCAGAGCTGGTCCTATGGGGCTTTTGACTCTTCCCAAAGTCAAAATGACCATGAAAAGTAACATTTGGAATTGCTTTAAGATACTGAGGCAGCCACAGCAACAGAAATAAAGATACTCTAAAAATAGCACTTTCAAAATTACTTCAGAAAGTGGCATGAATGATGGGACCAGTGTCTTCAAAGTAAGAGGGCAGTCTGGGGATGTTTGTGGCAATGCATCTTTTCCTCTAATCATGGCTTTTATGACTAAACCTTTCATCATATTTTATGATCATTCCTATTTACATACAGCTTATTAGTCTCTGTCAGATCTGATGAATAGAAAGACATTGAAAGAGGGAGAGGAAGAAGAGCAAATGTAATTCCCCCACCGAGGAGTGGGGGAATTCGGGGGAGCTAGAGAGACGATTGCAACATAAGAAAGCTCATTTTCATCTGTGCACTCAATGGAGTGCCAACTATATATAAAGCAATGGGATTGGTCTTAGCAACAGAAGGCTTACAAAGCATAATGGCACTTTGAAGGAGAAGGCACTGGCTTGTCAACCAGGTCCTGGCATCCTACTATGAAGTTTCTCCTCATTGCCTTAGAGAAATACATCCCCAGCTCTGTTTCACAAGGCAGACTGCACAAGAAACTCTTCAAAGAATAAACAGCTGGGATATCATCATTTTGAAAAGTTTGTACACTTCAAAGCAAATCTCTAACAGAGTAAAATGAAAACCCACAAACTGGGAAAATATTAT
>PVJA010014366.1:7002-47652 GCA_004027025.1 Myocastor coypus
TTTTTTTTTTTTTTTTTTTTTTTTTGAGACACGTTCTTGCTTTGCTGGCCTTGAGCTCACTCTTGTAGCCCAGGCTGGCCTCGAACTCGCACCCATCCTCCTGTCTCAGTCTCTAAGTGCTGGGGTTATAGGCACATGCCACCACACCCGGCTTAGAGTGGTTATCTTGAATAATCTTATACATCATCATAAATATAGATAGGAATCAGAACTGCTGTTTTGACAATTAAATAAGTAACTCTTGGTCTTGGCTGTGCACGATACAGATATAAGCTGTTGTGTTTTTTGTTGTTGTTGTTATGTATAGCCTGTGTTTCACGGGCCAAGCACTATGCTGGTATTTTTAAAATTTAATCTTATAAAAATGCTTTGGGCCTGGCAGGACGGCTCATTGGTCTAAAGCACCTGCTTAGGAAAGCTTAGGCGGCTCCAAGGACCATGGTTCAAGCCCTAGCACCACATGCTGCACCAGCCCTGCCCTCAGGGCAGGCTGAGCCAGCCATAAAAATAAATAAATAAATAAGTAAACAAAAGTTAAAAAAAAAAAAACCATAACAATGCTGGAAAGGAAGGAGGAAGACATGGTTATGCTTGCACCAAGAATACAGAATTTCAGACATAGTGACATCTCCATTTTTCAAAACATATTTAGTGCAGGGTCTCACTATGGAGCTTGGACTCAGCAATCCTCCTGTTTTGAGCCTCTCTAGAGTTGAGATTACAGGCTTACGCCACCCCTCCTGGACTCAAAGGCTGGCTCAGCGAGCCCAGGCACCTCTATTTTTAAAATAGGCTTCAGACACCAGGGCCTAGTGCTGCACAGAGTGTGATGCTCTCCTTCCGCTGGAATATGATTCAGCCAAAATAAGGTCAGAGACATGAAAAAGAGCCCCAATAAAATTGATAAGATTAACAAAAGACTTAGAGATAAAGCAGAAAACTAAGACTGGGGATGGTTTGGTGTTGCAAAGAGCTAAAATAATAATCTTCAAGAACACAGAGTGAGGGCTGCAGAACAGTTTGGCAGTCTGAACACAGGCGTAAGCAAGTACAAGGACCGGGGTTCGAATACCAGTACCGCGTGTCAGCACCAGCCCCTACCTCCTGGGCATGCTGTGCTGGCCCCCAAAATGGGCATGGTGGTGTACACCTGTAACCCCAGTGCTAGGGAGGCTCAAACAGGAGGGTCACTGCAAGGCCGAGCTGTACAGTGAAACCCTGTACTAAATACATTAAAAATTTTAGAAAAAGAATTCGAAGCAATACCAACATTTCATGAGCTTGGATTTTTTTTTCTAAAGCAAAAACACAAAATGTAACAGTACAATATGCATTTCATTTTTACCACAAACATCTTGCTTCTTTCAAAGACTCATGAGATGCTAAAACTTGATCCTCAAAAGCTTCATTAACAAACCATTTTCTCGAGTTCCCTGTTAGAATGACTTAAATAAGGAAAGAAAGCAACTTCTAAAGTTCTCTTAGTTGGGGCTGGGGAGATAGCTCCGAGGCACAAGTGCCTGCTGGGCAAGTGCAAGGTCATGAGTTTGAACCCCAGTCCCACAAAATAAATAAATAAATAAATAAATAAATAAATAATAAAGTTCTCTTAGCCCTATCTGCCTCCCAGAAGGTGAGCAGCAACTAATCCACACCTGTGTGTGTCCATAAACTGCTCAACTCTTGTGCATCCACACCTCTCCCTGGTTCATTAAAGCAAAATTCTTGCCAAATACAGCCCTCTCCTATGTTTAGAACTAACAAGCCCCACAAGCCAAGCTCTAACATAAAGATGTGCCTAGGCTCTTCACACTTCAGCATGTGTCCCTACCACAGAAATTCGCAACCTGATTTAATATTCTGAGGTAGAGTACAGTCTCCAGAGCACGAATGCGGAAACACATGTCATCTTGGGTATATCTGCTTAAATACACGCACACATCAAATTGGCCAGCCTGCCCCTTTGGAAGGAGGAGTGACAAGTCTAGATCAACGAACATTGGATTTATGAACAATAAAAGTAAAGAGACTGAGGTTTTTGCCTTGGTGATAAATTGGGTCAGTGGGTCCTGAGAAGCGAAAGCGAGTGAGAGCAGGGTTAGCTCACATCTAGAGAACAGGGGCTGGTGGCACGAAACCTGCATCCTTCACTATTGTCATTTAGTCCAGCGTCAGTGTAGAGCATCTACAAGTGATTCTTTGGGACCCAGAGTCAGAGGTGGGGACACGACCTTGCCTGCACCTCTGCCAGCCAGCTGGAGCCACGAGCATATGTTTTTACATTCACTTTTATATTAACTTCATTTTGCCAGCAATTTCATTAAAACCCACTTCCAGCGCTGATACGTGCAATGTGAAATCCTCCAGATGAACTGGGTCCGTGGACGGTGACAACACTCTCACCACACTCCATGGATCACATCGCTCTGTATCCACTTGACATGGCCGGAATGTAGAGGCACCACCAGGCAAATGCTGTGAAATCAATAGCTATGGGGGGGGGGTGTATTTTTTTTTCTCTGTAGTTCCCAAAGGAGTCTGACACACAGATTAGACAAATCACTTTTCATAATCCTAAGGACTGCTGCATGATGTATCCAGAGTATTAATCAAAGGCTGAGGCCGAGTAAAATGTGAATTAAATTTCTTAATGGAGAGAGACATGAACTTTCTGTCCTTAGATCTCTGGCTGTGGACATCTCTGAGGCAATGAAAAATGTAGCTACCCAGTTTATAATATTCTGGGAGATATATCACTAAAGTGACATAGCTTACTGTGGTTATAGTTTCTGCTTAAAGAACTTGGTTTCCGATGTGGTGAAAGGGAGTTCAGAGGCTGCTTGGAGAGAATTTGAGGGCATTCCCAGGAATGAAAGTCTTGTGTGTTTGGGGTCATTAAAATATGACCAGGCTTTCCACCAGAGTCTGGGGGTCTGTCTAAGCTATGATTGAACACCAGGGGCTTAATCTTTTTTTTATTTTTTTGCTTTCTATTCCAAAAAGCCAAAATGAATCCACAAGAAATTAAAGTAAAAGCTAGTGAGATTCAATACTAAAACTGGAAATGAGCCTGCAATTATGGCCATCAGTAAAGGTCATACACTGTCTGAAACTCCCACTGTGTGACGCTAGTTAAATTAGGGACAAACAGGAAGAAGAAAGGAAAAGCTGGTAAAAAGTGTTCATGAAATAGAAATTTTGGGGCGTGACTTGCAGAGGTGTTTCGGGTGCTATTGCATTGGAACGTCAATCACCACTGCTGCCTCCTCAGAAAAGGAAGCAACTGGGGCTGGCGAGATAGCTCAGTGGTCTAAAGCACCTGCTTAGGCACGCGTAGGCAACTGCAGGGACCACGGCTCGATCCCCTGCACCACATGCTGTACCAGAGCCACCCCAGTGTAGGCTGAGCCTGCCATGACATAAATAAATACAGTTTTAAGAAAAAGAAAGAAACAAAGCCTTTTATGACCATTATTGGACTCACGTTCATGATTTCCGGGTAGATGCAGAAGTGCGAGGGGCCACCAGGAGGAAGGAGGAACGCCAATCAGAAATTCACCCAACTCACATCAGGAAGGTCCAGCGCTGAGCAGAGAGGACGCCATGAATATATTCGCCTCCCAGAAGAGTTGGGATGCGCAGGATTACACGTGTATGCATGCACACACTCGTGCACGGACGCACGCACACACACACTCATGCACGCACACACGCACGCACGCACAGACGCACGCACGCACAGACGCACGCACAGACGCACGCACGCACGCACAGACGCACTCATGCATGCACACACGCAGAGACACACGCACACACAGACGCATGTGTGCACGAGAGCCTGGACCTCCCTAGGATTCAGTTTTCTTCGTTTCTACAACAGATTACGGTGAACAGCTCGGCGGATCTTGGAGATTCGGCAAGATGATCTAAACTAAGTAACAGATCTATAATAAAAGGACATTCCCTTTCTTCCCTTCACTGCCACTGCCGTCTAGAAAATGGACCAGCCACAGAAAGAGGTGTAGAGCCAGAGGCAGCCTGCTCGAGGTGAAGCGCCAAGTTGTCCCTCAGAAACGGATGGCCCTACGCACCCTTGGTACTCCCTGTCCTACCGGAAGCTGAAGCCACCATGACACATAGGCTGGCAGGCTGGGCCGAGCTCCCGGGCCGATGCTTGCTTGCTTCTCAGCCTCAGATTGCATCTTGGTAATAGGGAGGAGGCGGGCCTCCTCTTGGTTTGGAGATTCTGAAACATAGCCAGCAATCAGGCAGGAAATCTTGAAGATCTCTCTCCCATGCAGTACAGCAGCACACCAGGTTACAAGATACAAAATTAGAGCTCGTTCTGCTGACAGATTAATGAGGAAGCCATGCAGGCCAGATAGTAGTAAATTAGGCAGCGGAACATAGCAAGCGGGATGTGATGTTGGCACTAACTGGAGGATCTCTGGCCGTATGTCAGGCATGTCTTCAGGATTCTTGAGGGTGTATCTATCTTATGAGGCATTCTTTAAAGTATCCTGGCAAAAATAGTTTTGTGGAGAGCTAGGCCTAGTGGGGTCAGCCTTCTATTGCCAACTACTTAGGAATTCCCTGCTTAACATATGAACCAGCTCATCACAGCTAAATGCATGTGTAACATCAGTGACTTTTTACCCACAACGCTCTTTCTGAGTACTTAAAAATACAATTTAATAAGCTTTGTACATATGTTCTTATGACCTGATTCTCTTAAAACAAACTTAGTAAAAAGAAGGTCAAATTCCAGAGTGTTCTAACACATAAAACCAATAGACCTGAGCAGTAAGAGTATTTTCACCCTGGACAGGAACATCAGACACATCAGTGCAGGCAGCGGTACCTTCTCTCCCACGAGTCCCTCTAATTTTTCTCACCTCTATTCCACCTCTTTTCGGATTTCTACAATATTGGAGAGGCTGCCAAACAAAAATGGAGGGGCTGGGGAAATGGCTCAGTAGCCTAAGCACCTGCCTGGCAAGTGTAAGGACCCAGGTTTGATCCCCCTAATACCACATGCTGGGCTGGCCCCAGAACCTAGGGCACACCGTAACAGCCACCAAAACCAGGCATAGTGGCACATGCCTGTAATCCCAGCACTGGGAAGGCTAAGGCAAGAGGATCACCATGAGTCCAATCTGCATGGTGGGTAAGATGCTGCACCAAGTAAATGGATAAAAGATTTTTTTTAATTTTTTTAAAAGAAATTTTCAACTCAAGTGTATCAATATGTGTCCCCATGACAACCAGTTTGTTTGTGAACTAGCACTCTCATGGATGGATAAGTGGGTGTCTAGAAGGGTAATACACACACACACACACACACACACACACACACACACACCAGGCTGGCCATGAGTTCATCAAAGGACAAATGACAGTGCTCTGTCTCCTTTTAATGCTTCTCCCAGAGCTCCTTGCTTTGGTCTCCTGGGTCACTCCCTTGGCACAAAGTCCTCTCCTGATATCCCTACTTAGCCCCAACACAGTGCTCCTGGGAGACTAGGATGGATCCAGAGATGGGCAGTTGGGAAGGGAAGACAGAAAAGGAAAATAAGAGATGTGTTCTCTGACCAACCAATCCTAGGAAAGAGAATGCCTGAAGTTCAGGGTCCAGAAATCAAGGCCAGAAAAGCCACTGGCATTTGTTTTTGCCCAGGAAAATCTTCAGAAGTAACCCCCAGAGGGATGCATACTTCTGCATGACATATGACACAACCCGGGGGCCGAGCTTGGGCATGGGAAGCACCTGCAGGGTCACTGTGTGCTCTGGTGACTTGGCCTTCATGAGCAAGAGGCATCGCCAAGCCCTCCTCCTTTATTCGCTCATTCAACAAATATCTCTGTGTGAGGTGCAGTCCCCCGGATGCTTCTTTACATCATGTCATGGGATCAGCTGGAATTACCAGCGCCGTCTCAACAAGGAAACTGCGATAAGCCATCCTCAGTGAGAACGACGAATCCTAGCGAAACGAGGTAGCATGCAGACTGAACTGGGGACAAGGTTAGAAAAATGCTCCTGCGGTGTTTCCAGACACTTGAGCCATCTAGATTCCAGATCCCAAGTAAAATAAAATAGAAGAGGCGGGAGAGGTGCCCGAGGGAAGGGGTCATATCCTAAACTCATCATTAAATTGCTGGGAAGTGGGAGTGTTGAAAAAGCCCAGAAAAATATGATCCTTCGGTGGGTTGGGATCTCACTGGTGTTTAATTGGGTCTCCGGTGAGGCATTTCCATCTACGGGCAGTGATCTAGGGTGAGAATTCTACTCCAGCGGCCCCCAAATGGTTTCGCCTTCACTTTCATTTTAGCGGTGGAGGAAAGCCAGAATGTTTGCTCAAATATGTGAGCGGCTGGTGTGGGTTTTAGGACCTTGCCTGTGTGTGGTAGTCGCCATGGAGGAAATTCAGCATTCGGTGAACTTTCAGCACCTTGGTTACCAAAAGCCAGGGCAGCCACCCACGGTGGCCGGTGGTCACCTTGTGTACCCCTTACCCCACTCCAGCCCCACCAGCCTTCTCGGTTTCCCAAAACAGGTTCTGGTTTCTGTTGTTCGGTTTGTTGTTGTCGTTTTCAAAGATAAACGTCCCACCGATTAAAGAGCCTGCTTAGGCAGGCACAGTGGCTGGGGTTCAATCCCTGGCCTGCAGCCCCCAGCCCTGCCCCTGGGTGCAACTGAGACTGGGCACATGCCTGCAAATCCCAGCTCTTGAGATTATAGGACACAGGCGAATCACTATGAGTCTGATGTAGTAAGAACCTGTAGACCCCATAAGCCCTGTACTAAAATGCTAAATAAATAAATGGTTAAACCTCCCAAAGACTGAGATGGAGGAGCCGCCAATCAAAAATAGTCTGCAGAGCTGCTGCACCCAAACTGAATTTTTATATTAGACCCCCCCCCCCCAGCATCTCAGACTTGGAGACTGAAGACAGAGAGGAAAATTACCAGAGTAGCAGCCAGGAGACCTACATCTTAATTGCCAGACTAGGAGGCTCTTGAATGGAGGCCTTCCTTGTGTGGGCATCTTAGACAAGTGATCCAACCACACCGTACCTCAGTTTCCCCATCTGCAGAATGAGCAGCCCACCTCACGGGAGAGGCTGTGACTTCTGCATCGCTCCAGCAGAGCTGCTGTTACTGTCTGTCAACAAGCAAAGAAGTCCCTCGGCCTCTCGACCTCCATGTCCTCCACCTCTCTGTCCACAGGAAAAGAACCAAACAGCAGTATTTCATGGTGTTCAGGCCAAGTCTTAACCAAAAAGGCAAGTGGATAAGAGGCCAGTGCCTTCTGCCACCGACTGCTACCCTCCTGGAACCTGGGATCAGAGTCCTGCTTCCGGTCCCAGGCCCAGGCCTCCAAGCTGCTCATCCATGGCAGGCCTGGGTGCAACCTGTGTGCTCGGACTTGAATTATCTCCCCTGGGACTCTGTGATAAGGGAGTAAATGAGTATGGCCGTTTTTGTGGGGGTGTGGAAGCAGCCCTGGGAGTGGCACCCCGAGTGAGAGTGGGTGTGTTTATTAGCCACGGAGCAGGGGCAGAGGCCGGCTGTAGCTGGGATAAACATTCCTGTAATTACCGAGCTGCTTTAACTGACCCAAAGGCTTCGCTGTCCCATAAATCTCTGCCTGGCAGACAGAGATGCTGTGATTAAGAGAGAGAGGGACATATTTTCCCTCTCAAAGGAATCAGATTTTGCTGTTGATCTTCCAATGATAAGTTCACTTGGGGAGAAAATGAGTTGCGTGATCTTGTCTTGACTCTTTCTTGATTTGAGTATAAGGCCGGGCAGGGGAGGGGGGGCAATTTTTTTTTTTTTTTTTTTTTTTTTTTTTTCTCACATCAGAAAACAACAGAAAGGAACCCGAGCCTTGCCAAAATGGACCAAGGACAGCAACACTCCACCCTCTCAGGGGCCCCCATGTCCATGCCTGCCCCTGTGCAAGAACAGTAAACACAAATCTAAACAGCCCACAGCAAGGTGTCTTAGTTTTCTTTTTAAATAAAGGACAAAATAAACGCACCAACTGTTTTACCTGGCGCGTGTTTGCGATGACTCAACTCAAGAACCTGGGGGTGGGGGGGGGCTCGTTGCTACCTCAAGGAAATTCCCTTTCCGTGGGAATGAACACACGTTCCCCACGCTGGTGGGCCAGAGCGCTGGGCAGGGGAAGTGGGCCTACCCCCACCCTGTGCCCCCTCCCCCAGGAGCTAAAAGCCCCTGGGCAAGCCAGGGCTTTCTCTCTAACCAAATCATATTTTTCGATCTGAGTGATTTTATGGAAAGGGCTTAAGCAACTTCCTACATTCCTGTTGTTGCTCTTAATTTCTTCTGCTCGAAGTGAAACCCCTACAGGAAAGCTGTAAAGAAAATAGAATAAATAAAGAAGGAAGCAAACGTTTCTCTTTTCTTTCCTCCCTAAACCCCTCATAAACATCCCACCCCGTGTCACAAACGTATGGCAAGCGCTAAGCCGCTGGGTCCTCTCTCCTCCCCTACTCCTTTGAGGTCCCTGCTGCAGCCCGGGGCTCTGTTCCCCTGCCAACTTGGTGGGAGTGTTTAGTGACTAGAAGGCTGCGGCCTGCTCTCCCCAGAACTTCACACTTCATTTTTCCATATCCCTGGGAGCAGCAGCAAATATTTCACCAGCCTGGTTTGCCGGCTACCGCCATAAATCAGACTTAGGCCTCAAAAAAATATCCAGGCCTGTCAAGGCATTAAGCTTTTATTTTCTGACTCGACCCAGTGGTAAATGAGAGCTTGTATTTTCCTTTAAAACTGTAAAGGGATTTTTAAGGATTGTCACTGGATGGCAGCCAGCTATGAAAGGTACAATACGGAGTGGGGCTGGTTAGGAGAGATTTGGAAAAGTCTTAAGTATGAAAAATGTCTTTTCTTAAAGGTTTTTCAATGAAATGAGAAAGGGAGGCTTAAATTTCATAAAGGTTTTGGTGGGAAACAGAAAAAACCCGCGCTATTTGTGAGAGAAGTATTAGGAACGAACAGCATGCTTTCTGAGAAGCGTGAGTTGTATTTGCTGAGCACCGAGGCCCTCGCTTACCACTGTCCCCACCTCTCTCTTTTCTGTGTACACAGATATTCTAGCTGGTTCATTACTCAGTTCCTGCCATCATTATGGGCGATATGACAGTGAGAACAAACAGACTGGACAGTTTTATGTGCTGTATATTAATTGCTTTATAATTTAGGCCGGCAAACGAGGACAGAGAGGCGAGTCCCTTCGGAAAACCTCCTGCTTAAAATCCCAGAGCAAGCTCGCAAGGTGGGAATCATTCCTGTGAGATCACTCCTCTGTGTGTGTGTGTGTGTGTGTGTGTGTCCCCTGGCTGGGGAACTAAATCTCCAGCTGCAAATGCACAGTGCCTTTCGCCATGGGAAGAGCTGTGGCATGAAAGGAGGCAGGTACTGCACCAAACACCCCTGCAGGAAGTCTGGAAAAAGGTGCAAGGAACCAGGCTTGGGGATGAGGTGTAGAAAAACTGGAGACTGCGAGGTGTCATGTTGCGTGGGGGGGTCACTGCCATGTCATCGCAGTGCGATGAAATTAAATGAGAGCAAGCAGAATCCTGCCTGGGCCAGGGGTGAAGCAAGGTATGTGAAACAGAGGAAGGACCAGGGAAGGAAGTGTTGAGCCTCCGTGCAGGCTGCAGAGCAGAGCTTAAATCAGGATAGGACAGAGGCAGGCGGTATCAAGGCCATGGAGAGCACGTGATCTGATTTATAGTCAGAAACCCTAGAGGCCAGGTGGGTGGGACTAATGGGAAGCCCAGCAGGGGAGTCCAGGGACTGGACCTGAAGCCACATCTCTGCAGGAAGCACAGGAGAGAGGGAGCCCACAGAGGCCGCGCTGCCAATGAAGTTATTTATGCACTCCTCTCCACTCCAGCCTCCAGTCGGTGGGTTGCTTCAAAGCCCCGGTATTTCCAGAGGTGGAGGGGACCTAGATTTCCTGGGTGTAGCTTTTTCTTCTTAAAGGAGGTCAGAGGAAGCTGAAAGTAGACAGCCTGGCCTGAAGTATCTGCACAATGGTTCAAGTCTTGGTGCAACCCCATCCACCGCGATCGTTTCTAAACTCCATTCCTCCTGGTTGTCCTCCCTGAGGCCACCCCCTGCAGACACACAGGGGGTTCAGCTGCCGGGGGGCCACCCTGCAGCCACTTCCCACTCAGGAGTCAGCAATGACCTGGGGGAGACTTCTGTTACCTCAGGTCAGCCTGGAACATTACCTAACAATCTGCATGCCACGCCCCACAAACTACATTTAACCTGCTGCATCTTGGGGGATGGTCCCCATGCTAAGAATCATTTTTACATTTTTAAATGAGCAAAAGAGAAATGATATCTTGTCTCATGTAAAAAATGGTATGAAATTGAAATTCCAATGCTGGTCAATAAATTTTGGGGGGAGACACAGCTATGTCTGTCAGTTTGAGGATCCCCTAAGGCACTCTGAGCAACTGCACAGCTCATGCCACCTCTTTACAAAGTGTGGGGCCCTGCTCGGTGTCCCCTGCCAGCCACATGCAGCCCTCTCTGTCCTTGGGGTTCCCTGGGGTACTGGTCACACCTCACATGCCACCTTTCTCCATAGAGAATATATTTTACAGTGAAGCAGTATTTACGGTGTTTTTTCCGTGCAAGCTACAAAATGACAAAACTGTTAGCTGAAAAACTTAAGAATTCACCAGCAGCTTGGGAGATAGTTCAGGGGCACAAGTGCCTGCTTGGCAAGTGCAAGGTCCTGAGTTCCTCAAAAAAAAAAAAAGAAAAAGAAAAAAAGGAACTCACCAGTTAGTCATAGAATATGCCAACTGAAAATTGGAACAGTATCTCCAAAGAGTTCACAGTGGTTATCCCTAAGTATGCAAGTAACAGATAAGCCAAATATACTTTTAATAATCTACATATATCCATAATGCATATTTTCCACAATGCACATTTTCCATAACATATCATTTCCATAATGCATATTTTCTAAATGTATTCTATAGTGTATATGTTCTGAATTTTCTCTACTGCATATTCATTCTAGTACAACTTTTTTTTTTTTTTAGTGCTGGGGATTGAACTCAGGACCTTACACTTGCCAGGCAAGCACTTATTCTATTCAGCTATCTCCCCACCCCTCTAGTACAATTTTTAATGAGACTTTCACAAAAATAAATGTTGCACACCTCTTTCACACACGGCCTGAGCTTCAAACTTCACCTCTTGTTACTGAGCATGCAAGACAGCTACTGTTGCTGTCATCATTTGTAGCAGAAATGTGCTGGGAGACAACTGCTTCTGAGGCCTGCAGTCCCCTGTTTG
The DNA here is from genome assembly GCA_004027025.1 of Myocastor coypus. NCBI lineage: Eukaryota > Metazoa > Chordata > Mammalia > Rodentia > Myocastoridae > Myocastor > Myocastor coypus. The sequence goes on from PVJA010014366.1 coordinate 18,356, forward strand.
ATGTGCTCCTCCTTAAGGTGTCCACAGATTTACTAACAAGTCTGTGGATATGTCCAGATCCTCTCTAAAACTAGACGATAGGTGCTTAAACCTATATCCAAGATATCCTTCCACAATATCATTCCTCTGTTTGGTTCTTGCTGGTGGACAGTGAGTCCTGACTACAGCAGTGTCACCAAAGAGGGGAAGACGGAGGTTAGACAATGCAGGAGTCTCCTCCTGACCCCTGTGCTGAGAACCATGGGCTTTGAGCCTGTAGCTCAGGAGGAAAACACCAGACAAGGCAGGGCAGTCAGGTGGGCCTTGGGGGGTCATCTCTCACCAATCGCAGATTCTGTGCTCTACATACCTGAGACCTCTGCAGACCTATTGTGTGTGCATGGCATGCCGGAGCCCACATCGACTATTCTACCTAAATGTCCTCCTTTCCTCCTGTGCTATCTGGACAAAACTCTAGGACCATAATCTTGTCCATGAGTCTGTTGGCAAGAGGCAAGGCCCACCTGTATCCCTCTGCGAGTTGCTTCGGTACCCATCCCTCATAGGTTTGGGACAGCCTGCATGTCTGGCAGATGGAAGCAGCAGAGCCCACCTAGTGTTTCGGAAATCTGGAGAATTCTGGAACTATCTGATCATCGGAGCCTTTATGCCTGGACCAGTCCCTTGTACCATCCCTATCACCACCAGCACCCAGGCCGAGTCATTTCATTGCTGTCACGGCTTCCTGTTTCCCCTAAAGTTTTGCTGAGAGGGCCATTTCGATGGATGAGAAGTGGCCCACATCCATGAAGAGCTTGGTCAGAGACGCTGGGTGGGCACAGCACCTCAGCGGTTGGGAGTAGCATTGCCAACTCTCAGCACAGTTGGGCCTGCTTCCTGGATCCAGGCGCTGTCCACTTCCTTCAATAACTAAGCCAGTGGCTCTTGATCATCTTTCTAGGGGCCTTACAGAAACACCAACATGGCAGCCCCACCCCGGGAGGCCGAATCAGAATATCCTTGTCTGTTGAGATCAAAGGCACACCAGGGGAAGGGAGAGGGGGTGGGTAGAGGGCTGGTCCTCTGACCCCACCTCTCTCTAACCACATCTAAGTTAAAACCACAAACCCAAGTAAACAGGACAGCGAGGACTGATACAGTGATTTGGGGGGAAGGGAGCGATGAGAGGAAGATGAGGAGGTGAGGTGGATGAAGATCCCATGTCACCGTGTGTCTTCTCATACTCAACTCTTGTCCCACCATGACAGGGATCTCCCAATGCCAAGGCAGCCGTGGGTGTCACCAGGGAAGGACAGCACATGTCCGCATGGAGGCAGCCCTTAGGCTGTCCCAGAGTCTCGCCCTTACCTACATCCCTTCACCACCCAGCTGCCTCCGCTTCTCAAGTGTTCTCCTGACTCTGGCTGCCCCCTTGGGAGAGGGACTTTATTGCCTAAAATGCTAGTTCTGGAATGGGCAAGAGGGTAGACCGTGTGGCTCAGGTGGATAAGCCCTAACAACTAGGGGTGTTGAATCCTCATCCCGGGGGAACTGGGATGGGAGAGTTTGTGCACTGGGGACTTTCAGAGAGCTGAGGAATCCCGTACAGGGAGCCCTCTTCTGCCGTGTTCCCCCAAGTCACAGAGAAACAAAAAGAACATGGCCCCTCTCCATTTCCCTTTGAGCAGTCTCTCTTTCCCAGCCAAGGCCCTCTGTGATTTCTCTCCTAATAGTAAAATCCTTCTAGCAAACATAAGCTCTGCCACACGTTTCATGCTGGCTCCGCCCCTGGGGCGCACTGAGAGGTTGACTAAGATAGCCCGTGGTGATGCGGGCCTGTAATCCCAGCGCTTCAGAGGCTGAAAACAGAAGGATCACTACGAATCCGGTCTGTGTAGTGAGACCCTGTAGACTCTGTACTAAATACGTTAAAAAATAATAATAATATTTTAGCTCTGTACCAGGTGCAAGTGAAAATTGCTTTTATTTATTTATTTTTTTGAACCAGAATCAAATTCAGGATCTTGCACTAGCCAGGCAGGTGCTATGCCACTGAGCTACATCCCCAGCCTACAAGCTACTTTTCACACCCAGGTTTCAGCTGTATTCTGTTTGTAGACAAAGAAACTGGGGCCCAGGGATGTGAGCGGGCTGCCCTCAGGTCATACGGTTAGCACAAGAGGATTTGGACTCAGGCCCATCAGGGATCCCAGCTAGCACCCGTGGCCACCAGGCCACCTCTTGAGCATGTGGGCCACAGAGCTGGCTTCTCAGTGAAGTTGAGTTGGTGCTCAAAAAGCCTGGTCAAAGATAATCAAATTCACCAGAGCCCAGAGTCACTTTGGCTGCAGAGATGCAAGCAGGCAGGTGTGGCGAGGTACCTGGGGGCCTTCGCCCCTTAGTGGGGCCTTTGACCCAGTTTGATCCACAAGGTGGGCTGGCTGCACCCTTTAGAGGTAAAAACACAAGGTCCTAAATGTTTTTAGGACCAAGCTAGGCATAGCATCAGCAGAAATGTGCCTGCCAAATATTCATGTACTCTGAATAGTGACAGAGGGCCCTACTGGTCATTGAGGTGTATTTGTGAACCGAAGCTCAGCTCCCACTGTCAACTGATGGGTTCGTTCTCTCTCCAGCTGGAAGCAAATCATTCCTGGAAGTTTGTCTGGAATTGTGGAACCATCAGAGAGCAATATCTGGTGTTTTGAGTTCAGATGTCTCCCTTCATGCATACTGGAACCAAGCCTCAGGACGGTCTGCCCCAAGGACAGGCGGGTTGGAAGAGAAGGAACCCGGCCTTATGAACACCTCCATGTAGGGTGCTTATACTTCTGACGCAGGAAGTGTTTTTAGGACGCACTGAGACACTTCAGGGAACAGGAAGTCATTGTCACCAACAGGACCCATAGACCACACTGGAAAAGAAAGGGTCCCGTGCTGCACACCACTGCATTGCTGGAGCCAAAACACCTGGGTCCCCACTGTGTCTGCGCCCCTACCTAGCTGTGTGTCTGAGCAAGCAGGTAGTAGGAGTCCCGTCTTGTGCAACTGCAGAGGCATCAGGAGGAAGCCATGTAAAGAAGGACTCACACAACAAAGGTTGCCCTTCATGGCAGTCCTCTGCTGGGCTTTCTACTTACTCTCAGACGACAACAGTGCTTTCACTTCATTGTGTGCGAGTGTGTGTAGTAAACATTTCAATAACAAACAAGTCCATTTGAAGACAAATGTTAAGGAACTAATGGCACAAGTCCTAGGTGGATACGTAGACATCTTGACCAACACGTTAGGGACTGAAGTTTGGGAAGCCAGACAGGAGAATATTGTGTCTCTGCTTTGGGCTTCTTGTCAGACAAAAGAGGCTGCTAATCAGAAGAGCTGCAAAGACAGCTCTGAGCTTCTGTCCACCTCTCGAGAATTCTCCGCATCTGACCTTTCCACACCATGGTGGAGCCATTATGTAAGTGGTATGATAAGAAACGTAACTGCCAATATGGCTGACCAACAGAGTCACGTCTTTGCCCCCAAGCCACCCACTCCAACTCTGACTCTAGATACTCCTGCATGTCACCCACCCACCCCTTCTCCTGTCAAGTCTCACACTACCACTGTCATTTTCCTTCCTGGAATCACATCCCAGGCCTGGCGAAATGGCCCATCCAGTTCCTACCATAGGACTTATTAATTTCCTGAGTCTTCTTAGAAACACAACTACCAGCTGTGTGTAGGTGTGGCTTCCCGGTGTGCATGGCTGAACTCACAGGAAGATCCTGGATCCTGCTATCTTCCTCCTTTGACAGCACCCAAGCACCATGCTACATGTTCTTGGGCCCAGCCCCACACCCAAGCAGACATCGCCTCTCACAGGGCTGTGGCTCTGATTACTGCTTCTCATGTAGAAAGAGCAGGCCCTAGGTAGGAACTGTTGGCCTCAACAGCGTTCCTCACTCAGCTGTGCGTCTCAGAAGCTAGTGAACTGGAAAGCCTCAGAGACACGAACAAGGGAGAATGAGGGAGAATTACAGAATTTAGATGAAGTTTCCTAGAACTACACAGCCCCACTCTTCTGCTTTACATGGGAGGGAATGAGGCCATGAGAGGGTCCCTGGCCGGCCCAGGTCACACATGTCCCAATGAGAACAAGACCACGTCACCCTCTGGACTTCTGAACCCAACATGACCCTGGACCTCATTAAAAATTCTTCCCCTGCCTTATGTCTTCAATGGACAATTTAAAATAGAAATCATAAATGTAACACCTCGTTGTGTGTATGTAGCACCTTACTTCCAATAAATGGCGTTCTTTCAGCTGGCCCACCCACACTGTACAGAACGGAAGTGTGTCTACCATGGGCTCCAACGCTGGTTACAGACGGGAGCCCAGCTCGGAGCCCACCCACATGATACTAGCAAAGGTACAGCCCAGAGGATTGAAAGCGAAAACCCCAGGGTTTGTGTCTGCTGCATGCCCCTTCAGAAGGGTGTTTTATTTTTAAAAGCTCCTCTCTCTATATCATATATAGTTATATATATACATATGTATATATATAACTATATATAACAATATGCACATTTTGTCAGCTACTTTTTCAAAACCAAAGTGAAATAGCATCTCCCTCTAGTTAAGAATGGCTGTTACAAAAAAGATAAAAGATAATAAACACCAGGGAGGTGTGGAGAAAGCTACATTCCACCGTTGTAGGAATGCAGCTTAGTATGCTCATTATAGAAAATCCCGTGGCAATTCCTCAAAAAAGGGACAAATAGAACTATCTGTATGATCTGGCACTCCCACTGTTGAGTAAATAGCCAAAGGAAATTAAATCAGTCTGTCAAAGAGAGGTCAACATGCTCGTGCTTATTATAGCAATATTCACAATAGCCAAGAAATGGGAACAGACAAAAGGTCTATTGGCTGATGAATAAATAGAAAAAGCAAATGGGACTCATATCTGTAATGGGATACTATTAGGTTATAAAAAAAATAATAATGGCATTCTGTAACTTGGGACAACATAAATGTAACTGGAGATCACTATGTTAAGTAAGAGAAGAACACACGACTTTACTCATGTGTGGCTTCTAAAGTAGACAGTTGGGCTGGGCGTGGTGGCGCACGCCTGTAATCCCAGCACTCGAGAGGCTGAGGCAGGAGGATCGGCGCGAGTTCAAGACCAGCCTGGGCTACAAAAGTGAGCTCAAGGCCAGCCAGAACTGCATAGTGAGACCCTGTCTCAAAAAGACAAAAAATAAAATAAAATAAAATAGACAGTTGGCACCAGGGACATGGAACAACGGCTTAAGTGCCTGCCTGGCACTGGCAAGCGCAAGGTCTGAGTTCAATCCCTGGTACTGCAAAGTAATAATAACAATAACCATAACACTAATGTAGACAATCATGTAAAAGTTGAGATTTGATTCTCCCTGAAGTAGCAAGCCTTGGAAGCTATTAGTAATGGCTGTATTAAATTAAATAGTGGTATGGCATAAGCATCTGCCTGGCAAGCACAAGGTCTTGAGTTCAATCCCTGGTGCAAAAAAAAAAAAAAAAATGCTAGTAGACAGAACAAAACAAAGAAAGAAGTAAGGGGAGAAATATTTATGTATATATACAGGATAGCTTGGGCAGTAGTACTGCTGATTTCTGCTAGTCTATTGAAAGGAACAGTTAGGACTTTTTTTTTTTTTTTCTCCTTTTTTAATGTTGTGTAACTCTTTGGACCAATTTTACACGCTTATATGTGGTAATCTGAGCCACAAACTTGAAGACAGCAATATACAATATAGCAACCATGCTGACTTCCTGTTATTTTGCTTTAGTGAAGTTCTGCATCATTTGTAATGTTTTTGTACTAGTTTTTATTCTCTTGAAAAATAAAAAATACATTAAAAATTAATGGTACTAGTAAAATAGTCTCAGGAGTAAAAGTGACTACCACTACATATTAAGCTTCTGCAGGGAAGGCAATTAGATCTAACACCTTACTTAATCCTCACAAAAGACTTAATGAGCATTACTCCACCCTCCTGCTGACTTAAACTAGAGCTCAGACATAGAACTTGCCCAGATTACAATGGGAAAAATAGTCTCTTAAAATCTCTCAGAAGACAAAGTAAAACATTTACAGTTTTTTAAACTATGACAGATCTACCAAGAAATGGTAACTTTGGTGCCCCGTCCCCAAATGGCCAGAAAGCTCAAGTCCAGAGTCAGCATGTGACAAAGTCAGCATTACCCATACATGAACCTTGTGGCCAGTAGAGGCCTCAGCGAAGGGTCATGACGAGGCAGGGATTACTGCAGGGTGACAGAGCCCAGGGTGAACCAGAACAGCAGCCAGACCATGCAGCAAGAAAGCGATAGCCGAGTCTGCTTGGCCTTAGTTCTGAGCAGAGCACAAAAGGAAAAAACAAAAACAAAAACAAACAAAAAAACAAAACAAAACAAAAAAAAAACTCTGCTATTTCTAATGATAGATCTGTACTTTTATGGGTTTAGAGCCAGAATGTATACAGCCAGTGTGAGTGAAAGAAAGCCCCCAAATCTAAAGTGGTTCCAAGTTGGTGATGCCCTCAGGCACCGGGCAGAAGTGAATTCCAATCTTCTGTAGGACGAAATGCCCTTAAGTAGGGCCTACAAGAATTCTCACTTATTCCATCACAAGAAAAATGTATTCATTTTTACAATTACAAGAAAACGCATTAACTTTTAAAAATCACTAGACACAAAAGTTAAATAAATCACCCTGAGTGAGACAACAAACTCCCTAAAATCACACCTTCAGAAACCACAAATACTCAAATTATTCAAGCACAGAATATAAAGTTAGTATGTTTAATGCATCCCATAAATATGGGATGAGATTGGAAGTATTACAAAGGACCATTTGAAACATTTCAAAGGCCCTGTGTGGAAAAAAAAAAAAAAACAGGCTGAAACTTATAAAGAATATGATCAATAAAATAGGAATTTCAATGAAAAATCTAAATGATAAGAGAGAGGAACTGGAATTCTGAAGATATTTCATAGACAATAGTAGCACAGGAGCAAAAGAAGCAGTTAGAAATGCAAAAATGGTTAGGAAATCAGGAAACTAGAGTCAGAATGTTTGATAATAAAAAAATAAAGAGAATGAGGGAAAGGAATATGAAGAGATAAAAAATGAAAAGTGTCCAGAATGGGTGAAAAACACCAGCACACATATTTACCAAGTTCAGAAAACACTGCACAAGATAAATATAAAGAAATTAATTCCTAGATGTACCACAGTGAAACTACAGAACAACAAAGATATAGATCTTAAAAGCCTTTAGAGGAAACAGGTAAAGTTGTCCTAAAGAGGAAAAAAACAAAAGCTGGTATTTGAATTCCCAAGAACAACAGAGAAAATTAGATGTATTAATATCAATCAACAAATAGAAAATAAATAACACCTTGAATAATAAATGAAGAAAACTACCTTTCCAAAAAACAAGGAGACTCAAAGAAACACAATTACTGGCATAAACAGGATTTACTAGCAGAATATTTTCACTTTAGGAATTTTTATTTATTTATTTTTATTTTTATTTTATTTTATATTATTTTTGTCTTTTTGAGACAGGGTCTCACTATGCAGTTCTGGCTGGCCTTGAACTCACTTTTGTAGCCCAGGCTGGTCTTGAACTCACACGGATCCTCCTGCCTCAGCCTCCCAAGTGCTGGGATTACAGGCATGTGCCACCACACCCGGCTTCACCTTAGGAATTTTTAAAGGCCTTCCATTTTTAAAAGAAGGCAATTGTGGGCCAGCCAAATAGTTCAGTGGACTAAAGCACCTGCTTAGGCCAGTGTGGAAACCAGGGTTTGATCCCCAGCATGCTGTGCCAGCCCTACCCCTGGGGCATGCTGAGGGGGTGACTGAGACTGGGTGTGGTGGCACACATCTGTACTCCCAGTGCTTGGGAGACTGAAAACAGAAGGATCACTATGAGCCCAACCTGTGTAGAGAGACCCTGTAGATCCTGTACTAAATATAAATAAATAAATAAATAAATAAATAAATAAATAAATAAATGGCGATAAAAAGAAGAAGAAGGAGAAGGAGAAGGAGAAGGAGAAGGCTATTGCAGAACTGGCAATGTTGGAAGCTGTTGACTTGAGCCTTTCACAGCTCAACATACTAATTGAGCTTTACTTTTTATGCCTCATGGTTAAACTTTTCTGCTGGGTGGTAAGGCCAAGTTGAATCAAGACCTATATAACCAAACATATAATTTTTATATCTGACAAGGTCAATCAAATCCCCTCTGGATTTACCTTGAAACCACGTCCAGTGCTTTCTAGAACTGTTGTCAGTGTCAGGCGTCTGGATGAGTCACAGCCATTGCTTGACCAATTTGCTCTCTGTGAAAGCCTGAGAGAATGTTTTCTCTCTAGGTGACTCTCCTTAGGCACACTGTACATTGTCAATCCCTTTCCTCCGTGGCACCATAATCTCCTTGAACAGAATATTTGGGACACCACTGAGTTATAGGATGTTACAGTACAGGGTCTCTTATATCCTGAGTCCTCACTGACCTTGAAGAGCTAGAGCCAAAATATTGGCTAACGTTGTGGCCCTTTTTTCTCTCTAATTATTAGTCTGCAAACTTAGGTTCTTAACCCTCCAGAGGAGAAGCTTAGTGATACTATTACTCTATAACACAGGTATCTGAACTTATCATCACTGCCTTTCTAAATATTAGATGCCTTAGACTTAACACGGAACCAGTTAAAATAAAGTTTGATTGCTACAGATAATGTAAATGAACTAAAGCCCCCAATTAAAAGACAAAGTCAGTGGAGGTAGTACTCAGCCTGGAAGGAGTAGCCGATCCAAGCTAAGATGTGGAGCAAAGTCAAAGGCAATCGTGTTGGCTTATATCTGTTGTACCTCACAGCCTAATGGGCTCAGAGGCGGAGCCTTTGGCAGGTGATTGTGTTACGCGTAAATACAATGACTTGGAGGTGGCGTCCAGTTGGAAGAAGCAGGAGACCACAGGCATAAACCAGCAGGCTGTCTCACCCAGGCTCTTCCCTGGACTCTCCCTGCCTCCTGATTGTCATAACATAAGCAACTCTCCTCTTCTGTACCCTTCCATCTTGCTGCTTCTGCTAGAGTCAGCTGACCATGCAAAGACTGAAAATCCTAAAATATGAACCACAATAAATGTCTCCCCCTTTCTGTTGCTGGTGCAGGACATTGCACCCCACCGACAAGATAGTGACCCAGACAGTAACTCAGACAGCAAGTCACTAAATGCTTAAAAACTTCAGCCACAACATGCAACTTTGATCCAACAGCCTGTGCTGTGGAGGGGTGGGGTAGGCCACTATTAGTTTTTATTGTAAGACTTCTGTTACTATTTGCATTAAGGTTTTGCTTAGTAATGCATTAATTATATTGATAAAACACTGTGAAGTCAATAAAGAAGAAAAGAAAGAATCCTAAAGGCAACCCTTCGGTTTTGGATTAAGTGACTCTATAGGAGTATTTTAAAGAAATTATCATCTCCCTTATATACTCTTCTATTGTTTGAGTTGGGGACAATACATTTATTTTTATAATTTAAAGAGCTCAAAAATGAACAGTTGAGAAAGAAGTCTCATTTGAGGACTAGCATGCATGTTGGCTGGAAGCAGCAGGAGTCAAAGCTAAAGTCAGAGAAAGCAGTCAGGTCGATGGTGTAACTGTGTGGCTCTGTGTGGTAAGCCTGGGATAGAAGGAAAAGCTAAATCTACCAAAAGGAAAGGAGTGACAAAGATCATTGCTTGTTCCTGCAGGCCAGGGGTAGCAAAAGCAATTGAGCGAAATTGCTGGAAGGAGCAAAAATTACTTAATGAGGATGTTAACTGTGGCTGCTCTCGTCCCCTCATTTATTGCGCACTCCAGAGCATTCATAGCCAGTAGAGTTCGCCTGCCTGACATCTTCCTTTGTTGCATCTAGAAGAGAAAACGCCACCATGTCCCTGAAAGTCTCCCAATACACAGTCAGTTTGGTTGCAGTGAAAGAGAAGTGACGTCCAACTGCATGTTCTCCAAGGATCCGCCCCAATACTGGTGCACAACACTGGCGTATCTAGAATAAGCTTGGGCCTTCAGATAAATTGGTAAGAGGTGCAGGAAAGGGCCTGGATTACACCCTATGCTCTTGAGTAGGGTCAGAAAGTTGCCCTCTGTCCACTGGACTGGGCACTTCCATTAGCCACATTTCATGGTGGTTATAAGTGTGACCTTGGGCCACTAAAGACAAAGAACCAACCGCTTGAAAATGGCAGCAGGTTGGCCATGTCCAGTGATACAGATGACATCCAAACAGGCCATGCTTAAGCCTTATGGAGCTACCCTAATGTGGTCAGTGCAGCCACTTGACCTCTCTATGCCCTCGTCTATAGAATGGCAATGGCACCAGTGGACTGGGTAGGACAATGAGGTGGCAAGGTGACACACGGACTAACTTAATACCTGTCTTTTAAAATTAATTTGTTAAAAGGATGACAAAGAGTTCTTCCATTTCTAGAGAAATGCTAGCAGAAATGTAAGAAGAGAGTGGAAACACAGACCTATGGTACTATACAGAAAGGGGTGAGAGAGATGGAATTTTTGCAGTTTGGAAAACAAAGGACTGGCCTAGCCCAGAAAGTATGTTATCAGGCATCGAAATAAAGATGTCAGGCTGGGAAACCGAGTCCTTGCAAGAAGACCTCAGGAGTTTGAGGCAAAAATATCGTGACCCAGGTCAGACATAATTTTAGTTCTGAAAAGCTAAAAGCATTTGCTGACTAATGAAAAAGTGGACAAGTGAATGAAGAAGAGAGAGAGGAGAGGAGAGAAAAAAAGAAAGAAAAAGAGGGAACAAACACTAATGTGAAGCAGGCGCCCTGCCCTAAGGCCTCCTCTGCCAATACGTCATCTACTCTGATGCCAGATGGGGTCCTGAGCCTACAGGCCCCTTGTCCCTTTTAGCCAGAGCTCTTTCTGAGTAGCCAGCCCTGTATCTGGCTCCGTGCCTTGGTCCTAAACAGTGTTTCTAGAGATCTCAGCCCCTGTGAACTGACCAAAAGGTTCAAGGTGTGTGCAATTTGGCCCTGACTCTGGCTTTGCTCCTGGCAGGCACAGAGGGACCTTGGGCCCAGAGGTTCAGTGCCCACATCAGCGCCTTCCGTGGCCACACTGATCAGCAAAGTGGTGCTGGAAACTATACACACAGAGCCAGGAAGTGGAAGTTTTTTTTTTTTTTTTTTGTTTTTTTTTTTCCCCCCAAAGACGATGTGTTCTCTCAGTAAACTGCAGTTTGTACTTTATTAATGCAAATAGTGATTGAGTCCTCTGAGGCTCAAGCTGCCCCTCCACCCCTACAGACTTTGGCTATAAATAAGACTCCTTTGTTCTGGCTTGTTGGGCAACGCTTGCAAACAGAAAGTGGGGTGACGCCCGCATGTCTCCCCCCAAGTAGGCTATCGCACAAACAGGATGCTTTCTTCGTGTTTCTCTGCAGCCACAATGTCTTCCCCTGAATGTTTATGCATTCCAGCATCTCTGCAAGCTCAGGACCAAGATGGATGGTATTTTTATATTTGTTTGAACATGTGCACTTAATGTGCTTGGTTAATTGGAATAATTAGTAGTCTTTTCATTCCAAGGCCGTTGCTGAAATTAAAACTGGGCTGTTGTTTCTTTTAATGGACTAACTGAAGAATTCTTATTTTGAGAGTGACTCAGGACTGGTGAGGGTGACATCCAAGCCACCACAGAGGAGGAGGCAACCCGATCCTGAGGATCTGGCCTCTCTAAGTAGACCTCGCCCTCATGGTATTGGGCCCTCCCGACTTCTACCCATCAGTGATCATAAAATCCAAGACATTGTCAAGAATGCAGTGGGCGCCCACGATGGCATTTATCAGGACAATAGTCCTGAACCAGATCTGCTTCCAGGCCACCCTGCCAATGCCACACATGTGTGAAGCTGGCAGTAGAGGACACAACTAGGCTGGGCAGCCAGTGGACAGGGACAAAGCTCTGCACTGCTCAGCTCGTGTCTGCAGCACTTTCTGTGCCTACCACACTGGTCCACATTCCTCTGGACCAGCGGGTGGCAGCTTGGTGGCTTCTGCCCAAGAATGGCAGCAGCAGGGGGCAGCAGGAAGGCTCTTAGGCTGTGGGGTAGCTTCCATGAGAGCCTGGGGTTCTGACCATGCCACCTGTTCCTGGCCATGCTTATGCCTCAAAAGGAGCTTAATGGTCAAGGCCCAACTACAGAGACAGAATTCCCCAGGTCACTCTCCCAGATGCGGGGCTGAGAATGCTGGCTGTTGGCAGCTATGAGCAGCGAGCTGTGACAGCAACGGTGTCACCAATTCTGTGACACTCAGCATCAGAGTTCCCTGGGATAGTGGCATTTCTGTCCACAGCCCAGCATCCTCACAAATTCCCTCTGTCCCTTTCCCTGTTCCTGTCTTCCTAGGGTTCAGGTATCACCAGTCAGTAACCACTTGTCAGCAGAAACGCTAAGTGCGAAGAACAGGGTTTCTGCCAATGGCAAACGCAGCCAGCTGGCCTACCCGTGTGGAGGCAGAGCAGCTTCTGCTCGGGCACAGGGCACTCAGATGTGGCTCCAAGAGAGTCTTTGGAGTGTGGACAGAGCCATACTTTGGGGCACGGATTCTGTGGCAAGCAGGGGAGGAGAGAGATTTCCCATGATCAAAATGAAACACAGCATTATTAACGTCCCCATGGCTACGTCACACTTGGTAGTTTTCCAAGCCTTCCCTGGAATCCTACAGCGAAGGCAAGGCAGATGTGATGATTTCCATGGAATGAGTCAGACAACAGCAGCCCACAGTGGCTGACCCCGGAGCCAGTGCTCAGCTGATGAGCTGAGAAAGCAGCCCATGAGGAGGAGATGTTAGCAGCCTCAGGAACTTCCTGCAGGGGTCACAGATCTTTGCTGGAGACCAGGAGTCCTTCCAACGCTAACCCGTCACAGGTTCCTTTTTCCCAAGTAGCAGGGTGTGACCAACACATCCATCTCAATCTCCTGTCACCTGCAGACGCAGCAGGGAGTAGGAGTGTTTGGTAACATGCTGTTACAGTGTGGAGTAACTCACAGAGCCCAACTGCCACAACTGGCTGTCTCCATCTAGGTGCCAGAGCCAAAATGCTAACATGTCCCCTTCCCATGATCCTGTGGGCCACTTTAGACCTTCCAAACTTGCACCCCTCAGAAGCCAGTCTTACCACCTTCCCTGGTTAAGCTTGAGAACTCAGAGTCGCCCAGCCTCCCCCATGGAGCCAGGAGGGCTTCTCACTCCAGGATGTCTCTTCTTCCTCTGCCTCCATGGATTCCAGCCTGCAGCTGTTGCTTGGCAACCACCTCATGCTACTGCCTCCACTTGGCTGAGGAGAAAGCCAAGGCCACCAGATGGAGCAGAGGTGACGAATAAGGCTCTGTGCTTGTGGTGTCATGGTCTCCCAGGCTGTAGCCATCACCAGTTCTGCCTTGACCTCCACCCTGATGGCATCTCTCTCTCTCTCTCTCTCTCTCTCTTTGCTCTTACTCCTGGGTTAGGTCCTTGGATTCTCCTGGTGAGGACTCCTTAAAAGCAGAGCTCCACATCCTTGTGGCCCATTGCCCTACATGTTGGAGTTGTCCACAAGCAAGCAGCTACCTGCCCCAGATACCACGCAGGGCATGCTAGTGTTTTCCTGTATTCTAAAGTTTATATACATGGCCTCATATAATCTTCACCATGATCATACAGGAAAGATATAAAATTAGAATCAAGGGGCCAGGGAGATAGCTCGGTGGAATAAGTGGTTGCCTGGCAAGCACAAGGTCCAGAGTTCGATCCCTGGTACCACCAAAAGAAAAAAAAAAAAATAGAATCAAGGAGGATAACAATCGCCCAAGGTCAGTGGAAGATTCAAATAAAATCCCCCTCCCTGCAAAGCCTCTGCACCATCTAGAAATTCAGCAAGACTTCTTGGGGAGATAGTTTCTGACAGGAACCTGCGCCATGTACAAGGACTTTCGTCACTGCCATGTTTCTCCATGACATTGGAATGGAGGGAATTTTTTCTGTCTTTTTTCTGAAGCTTACAATCACAGTTCTGCTCTCGGGAGAGGGGATCCAGTGGCCACAAGTTCCAGGGAACAGCTGGTGCCGTGGTAGAGGTAGCACAAGTAAAACAATACTAAAGCCCTCAGCTTTAGCCTCATAACTCCGGCGCATGAGCTGCTCCCAAGCAAAGCTAGAACATTCCTTTGTGGCTTCCGTGTGGGCTCAGAATTCATAAGGTCTTTCAGGGTGTCCAGGGCTCCCCTGAGGGAAAGGGTCTCCTCAGGTATGCACCGCAGCCAGCTCACAGCAGCTCAGGAGTCCGAGTGCGCATCCCTGCCCCACATGGGCTCTAGTGATGCCACATAGAAGCTTAGGCTTGGCTGTGGTAGGCATTTTACACCATAGAAATCCACAAACACTGCAAGTGCACGCCTTGGGCTTCCTCCTTTCCCTACTCACATCCTCCCCCATGTTCTACAAGATCCAGTTATTGAGCCTTCACCAGCGTTTGCAGGAACCCCTATCATGATGAAAAGCAGCAGGATACTCAGCCCACCTGGGCACCCTGAATGGTGCTCCTAAGCCCATTCGTCATGCTGTCCTCCCTGGGCAGTGCCCACAGAGAATGGCCCTGTCACCATGCCTACTTCAGACCCTGCTTGTGGCCAGGGCTGTCCCTGTTGCCTGGACCTCAGAAGGTATCACCAGTGCTCCTGACCCCAGAAAAGTGCTGCCTCAAGCACCGGTGTACCTGGAAGTACTCAGAATCCCAGCTCTGCATAGAGAGGGGCATCCAGGAAGCCTCTTAGATACCTTTGCAGGGTCAGGAAGTAGAGCTGATCCCAGAGCCTGTGAGTTTCCTAGATTTGGGGCTTTCTAAGTTTCTTCTCTGCATTTAGGATGCACCACTCTGTCTGGGTGCCCCCAACCCCTCACACAGACTCCAATTTCCCTTTTATCATTCCATGGTTCACCTGGAGGTACTGAAGTCCAGAGTAAGGGAGGAAAGAGGAGAAAGAAAGACGGCAGAGGCAGAGAGAGCAGGGTGAAGGTGAACACAGCTCAGGGCCCTGGTGGAGGTGCCAGATAACAGACTTTTGCTTTGGAACCTGAAAAACTGAAGGTAAACAGAGCCAACGTTGCTGCCATTTCATAGCGCTGGGGGTCGAACCCAGGGCCATCTTCCCACAGAGCCACACTCCCAGCTCCCTCCTTTTGAGACAGGGCATTGCTAAGTTGCCTGAACTAAGCTATAACTTGGATGCCTCTTGCCTCAGCCCCCTAGAGAACTGGGATTCCAGGCATGCAATACCGTGCATGCCCCGCTAGAGCCACCGCTTTGCACCTAAAAACCATGAAGGCTTCCTCAGTTCAAATGCATTCTGGTCCCCACAGCCAGATGAGATCCCTGAAACACTTTTGCTGGCCACTGACTGTCACTGTCCAGTGGCCTCCTGTGGCCTGGTCACTAGCTTTGCACCCAAGTCCTACTTCCTACGATGCTCTTAAAAGAGTCCTCCTGCCTCTCAAATGTGCAACACAAGCCTTGGTCCTCACTAAGCTGCCTATGGAGAACCCTTTGACATTAACAGGGACCAACAGGATGATGGCCATGCACGAGTGAACTATAGAATTGTTATTATTATTGCTATATTATTTAATGTATTTGGTACAGGGTCTCACTACACAGCTCAGACTTGCAGTGATCTCCTGTCTCAGCCTCCCCAGCACTGGGATTACAGGCATGCGCCACCATACTCGATCTTGGCGGACAGCTCAGCATACCCCCAGGGTAAGGCCAGCATGGCATGTGGTACCTGGGATCCAACCTTGGTACCCGTGCTTGCCTAAGCAGGTGCTTAGTCCACTTACCTATACAATTTCTTTTTTTCCCAAATTTATCAATTTCTCATTTTCCAAGCTAATATATATATATATATATATATATATATATATATATTTTTTTTTTTTTTTTTTCCAGGACCAGGGTTTGAACTCATGACCTTGTACTTGCCAGGCAGGCACTTGTGCCACAAAGCTATCTCCCCAGCCCCTAGAATTTCTGTTAAATATCAATGAGGAATATTATTGAGTTGGCTAGAAAATGGAACATATTAGTCTTTAGCATGTTTATCAAATATTTTATATCATGTTCTATGATTTTACAATTGAATTACTAGCTAAAATTGCTTTATCAAAGTTTTCTGGGTGTGAGATCCATATTTTGTACAAATATGATGGGTATTTGGGAGCAGTGTCAATCATATCTGCAACTTTAAAATGACTGACAAAGGCCCAGCAGGATGGTTCAGTGGTCTAAAGTGCCTGCTTAGGAAAGCTTGGGCAGCTGCAGGGACCGCGGTTCGATCCCCGGCACCACATGCTGCGTCAGCCCTGCCCTCAGGGCAGGCTGAGCTGGCCATAAAAATAAATAAATAAAATGACTGACAAAAAAACAGACATATATACAGAGAGAGAATTTCTTAAAATGCCAAATGGCAAATCATATAGGTTTAGAGTATCAGGAAGTTCTTTCAGTTTTTCAGAAGCTTTGAAAGTATTCAAAGCAAGAAGCCCACTTAAAAATAATGTAACAAATAGGAGCTACAGCAGCTTATGCTCCGCGTCCACCAGCACCAGGGAATCTTCAGGCACCCCAGGGGAGATTCCAAGTCCTGCAGAGTCACAGGTACACATGGCCTGGCCCCACCTCCTTCCCGACTTCTTCCCCTTTCTAGATGCATCCTAGGCACATGGCCACCCCATTTTCCGTGGAGCCTAGAGAAATAGACAATAAATAGATGATCAAATAAAGAATAAAAGACTGGTTTGTGTTAGCACAAGAGAAACAAACCCTGTGCCTGCCCTGGGGCCTTTGTACCTCCAGCTCCTGTTGCTGGATTACCCTTCCTTGGGTTACAGCTGCCGCGTTCCTGTCTTTCAGATTTCCAAACAAGCGTGGCCTTTCAGGACCCAAGCCACTACATAAAGAAATATCCCAGTAACCAGAGGCCACTGTCCTTTGGGGTCGGGGGAAGCCGCCAATCCATTTCAGCTATGGCCATTCCTCCTCTGTCACATCCTGCCATGGGACAGAAGTCACTCTCCAGCCCCAGTCAGCAAGTCCCTCTCTGAGACTGACACTGGTAAGAGTGGACACAGCTGTTCCTGCAGAGCTTGCGCCATCGTGCGACCTTAAAAGCCTATTTGAGGTGATCTGCTGTGCCTCAAAAAAGAACCAGAGCGCCTGGTATATTTAGCACCATGGCTGAAGGGCCTGCCTTGGCAAGTAAAAGGTCATGAGTTCGATTTCTGGTACAAAAAAAAAAATCTTAAAAGAAAGAGCCAGGTCCAGGCAGAACATCCCAAGGATTCTAGTCTCCTGGACTGTCAAGCTCAGGCTCCTGTCACGGGCCACCTGCTGAGAAGAGGGAGGCAGGGTTGGCCATGTGTGACAGTGTCAGCCCTCGGGAGTAGAGCTGGCACCAAAGGGGAGACAACCAAAAGAGATGGTTTTTTGTTTTTTGTTGTTGTTGTTTTTTTCCTTCTGTATTATAATTGTAAGATCTGACCTTTACAATATCTTTTTAATAAATAAATCAGAAACTGATACAAAAAGAAGAAAAAAAGATGAACATGACTTGAACACATGGTTTTCCTGCAAGATTGTGACGTTGGAATTAGTTGAGTTTCCTTTTTATTATTATTTTTTTTTTTTTTTACTTTTCTTTGGTACAGGGTCTCACTACACAGCTGCGCCTCATAGCGATCCTCCTGTTTTCAGCCTCCCCATTGCTGGGATTGCAGGCTTGTGCCGCCACACCTGGTTTCAGTGGTTGGCATGGCACCAGGGGTTCCAGCGCAGGCATGGCTTGCCTTAGCAGAGATCAAACCCGGGTGCTTGAGCTTGCTAGGCAAGCATTTAGACTGCCGAGCTATCTTACCAGCCCCGTCTTGACTTTTTTTTTTTTTTTTTTTTTTTTTTTTAACAATGTCTCACCTTGTTTCTGGAGCCGGCATTTTCTCTTCTGGTTCACTCTAGATACTTTGGGGTCCCGTGGAATCCACTATACCCCCAGGGTAAAGGCAGGAAACACCCACCAAGAGTGACAAGGTGGCTCTGATGACAAATATAAATACTTCACATCCTCCATCTATGGAGCAGAGGAAGGCACCTTGGGACCTAGGCAGGAGACAGGGGCCAGCAACATGGAGCTAACCTTGGGGGAATCTTTTTAACATTGCCAACACTGCACGGGCCCCTTATGTTGAGAAGAAATTAATACTTACTAAATGCTTGCCTGTGGAAGGCACCAGGCAAAACCCTTTCTAGGGATTATTTTATTTGTTCCTTACAAAGCAATCCCAGGAACCACCATGCCCACCATGCACAAGAGGGAGACAAGGCGAGGTGATAGGGGGAGTCCCCGGGCCAGCGGGGAGGATGGGTGCCTCTAGGGAAGACTGGGCCCAGTGCTTCCCATACCTAGAGCCTACCTAGAGGCTCCAGGATCTGCTTTTTGTTCCTAATCCTCTGCCTCAGAAGCCCCAGTCCTGACTGCATTCCGATGCGCTGTCATCAGCCACTTTGAGTGGCTGGGAACAATGGACTCTTTCTCTGCTGAGCCTCTGAGTGACAGCAAGGTGGCTGATCTAGCCCCACAGCCCCCAGGCGCCCTGGTAAAGGTAAGACTCCTACCACCCAACTCTTCTCTGTGGGTCTTGAAGCTGCCACATGCTGTGAACTGCCATTTCCCCTTAGCAAGTGTCCCCTGACTGTGGCTATGTGACATCTCTTTTGGTCATCTCAAAACTCAAGACAGCACGTTGTGACACCTGCTGTGCGAGGCGAAGGACCTGCCTCCTTTCCAAGCACACTCCTTTCCCATCACTGTGGTACCCCTGCCCTGGCATTTTGGTGAAGTGGTATCACCCAGGTGGGGAGGCCATGGCTCAAACTTCTCCCCACATGCCTGTCCCTGGTGCTGGAATCTTGTGATTTGTAGGAGCCAGCATTAAAGAGCGGAGGTTTTGGAGCCAGGTGAGGTGGAGGTCGGGGCTGTCCCCTGTGACCATGGAACATGGTGGACGTGACCCTTCCCCCAGGCCGGCCTTAGATAGCCTGCAATATCCACATTTGCTTGGCCCTTGGAGAGTTGTGCCATTTAAGACTTTTGACGACCCTGAGACCACCATGCTGTGAGGAAGCCCAAGTCAGCCACAGGAGGGGAGGGGCCATGTGGAGAACCCAAGAAAACTCAACACAACACGTGGGGGAAGGTTTTTGTTTTTTGTTTTTTCTGCCTCAGGCTGCCTTAGGGTAGAGGTGGGGATCAAACCACCGTTTCCTGTGCCTGACTGGGATTGCCCAAGCAGGTGTGCTTAAACCATTGAGCTGACCAGAAAGCCCCCTACGGAAGCCATCTTGGATTCTGCACCCTAGCCCTAGCTGAAGGTGCCGAGGAGTCATTAGCTGGTTGCCTGCCTAGTGGAACCCTGCCTGGGTTCTGACCCACAGAACCGGGACATGAGCAATAGCATGGCTGCTGCACTGTGGCAGCACTGGTTAGCCAGCAATGGAGAGGAGAGTGCAAGCAGTTATGAGAACCAAACTCACAGCCCAGCCATGCGGGCCACCACGGGGCAATTAGAGGGCCAGGGTGGGGCTGAAGGTATGCAAGGTAAGAGGAATGGGAAACTCCCTGTGCCGGATAAGACCTCTCCCTTCCCTGCAGCCTCCTAACTCAGTGACTCTGGGGAAGTGGGCCGAGTGTGGTCCTAAGCCACCTGCCACAAGCAGCTGTCTCCAAAGTCTTCTGTTAGTCTTCCAACCTCTATGAATTTCGTATCCTATTCTGCAGCATATTCATTGATACTTAAATATTTTTAAATGGTCAAAATGCCTTACCTATTAAATTATATAACTTCACCCCGGAGTCCTCAAGTAAATAAATATTCCACCAAGAGGAGTCACTCACATTAGACCCATACCTCTGTCTGTCTGCCCCAGAACACACAAGGCTTGGGGTCTCCGAGACCTTGAGGGTCCAGTCACCCATCTCTGGTAACCAGAATGAATCTGGGCTCCTCCCTCCTACCCAGTCCCAGCTCCAGGCCACCCTGGCTAAGGAGGAGCCAGACTCAAAAGACCACTGGCTGCCTCTTTCCAGACACACTTGAAACCACCCTCTTGTCTCTGTGCCTCCTCCAGCGCCCACACCCGGAGGCACAGTGTTGGGAGAGTAGCGGAAGTGCTGATACTCAGTCTCTCCCAAACATGCCTGAATGTTCCTCGAAATTCCTTCTCTCCTTCGGCCAGTTCCCACATATGTCTGTAGCCCGTGTGCTGAGACTTGAAACAACACAGAGGAAAGCTTCTGATGCGGGGTTTGCACTGCGAATGATTACCTGACAGGCTGTATGCATTGGTGGAGACAAGGTACACTCAGCGCCACAAGTTGGGGCTCCCTTGAGGCCTGGGTGAGTCCATGCTGCCTCCACACTTGGCCACCAGATTTCCCCATGCCAGGCTCGAGTGCCCACTACAAAAATGACAACAGTAAGATGACTCCTGAGCGGAGCAGTGGGTGCCAGACAGGGAGGATGCCAAGAACGTTAAAAGGACCATCAGCTCACAAGAGGCTTAAGGATCTCTGCTGCTCCCCAATGAAATTTTTCTTCTCTCCTCTCAACCCTACCTGGAAATACAGCCAAACTTATTTAAAATTGTGAAGTCCTAAAAGGACACTCTGTGGAAACCAGGCTAGCCACACCAGTCAGTGTTCAAAATCTGATCAGGATGTGGTGACTGGGAATGATTGCTTAGTGACACAGGGGTTCCAGTTGGGGTGACGGAAGCATTTCAGAGCCAGGTAAGTACTATATGCCACTGAACTTGGCATTTTAGAAGACTTGACTTTAGGTTGCATGAATTTCAGTTCAACTTTCTAAAGGGAGAAAAAATAGATCTCGCAAGCGAGAGTACAAAGGCTTCTAGAATCCTCTCTGCCAGCACACATTTGACTCTGGAACTTGGGATCCTCTTTTACTAAGGGGAGCTGAAGAGAGAAGGGGCAATTTAAATTAGGATTGATCCTGTCCCAGCAGGATAAGAGCTTCAGATGATTCCCAGATGGAGAGAAGGCCAGCAGGCTGTCTGCAGGCTGCCATAACTGACCTCCTTCCATCCTGATTTGGCAAATGGCTTTGCTACGTGTCCTGTGTCCAGACTCTGGGAGTTTCAATAGATCAGAGGAGTCCTTTGCAAGACACCCATAAAATGATGGTAAGATTCAGGACAAATCTGGAAAACTATATCTGTGAATCCTAAAACTTCATTCCTCTCTCAACCACAAACAACCTGTCCACGGTCAGTCCCACGGTCAGTCAGGCAATGTGAGGCTCTTCTCCATACAAGATATTTATCTTTCACCACCCTTTTGCCAACTCAGAACAAAGAGAAGAGAGTGTGCAGGGAACAGATATTTTACAAGTCTAAAAAGAAAATGAAAGGAGTCACTTCTTCTCCCTTCCCCAAGTAGATCTGATACTTAAAAAATGATCTTTTGGGCCGAGAGATATTTTGACTTCGTGTGTCTCTATAAACACTCTTTGATTTTCCTCTTTTTATAGAAAGCACATCACTAGTCTCTGAAACCAAACGTGTTTTTGATTGAACCAGACTTACTTTTCTATCTGAAGCTCATTTGCCAGCAATAGAACTGGCTTTCTCATTTACCAAGATCAATGTTGACCTGTTTTCACCTAAATTTTATAGATGTCAGAAAAAGAAACCGTTCACGACCCAGTAGTGGTGAGCCCTGGCCTTTCTCAGTCACACTTGCTTGCGTTTTTTGCAACTCCTTCAAATTCCCCTTGTCACAAAAACTAACAATAAGGTCAAGTATTTCACTGAGAAATATTGAATTATTATCCAGCGTTGTCAAGCAGCCAAGAACCTATGAGAGCTAACCATGAAATGTAGAAGAGCGCGGCTTAACCTCGGGCCTTCCAGTCCTGCCTCCATGGCAAGGGGAGGCTATCTGGCACTGGGGGTGCAGGGAAGGAGGGGGTGGCCGGCTGGAATGAAACTAGACGGCTCACAATCACGTCCAGGATCCCGTCCCTCAGGGGTGTCTCATTGCGCTGCCTTGCTGCTGCAGAGCACCAGCTTTGATTTTTCTTGGAGAGGGCGCCAGGTACCCTCACATCTCAGTCATGCCAACAGCAGGAGGCTGCCGAGCACTCCAGGTCCCCTGGCCATATCCCTGTCCATCAAGGCTAATTTCTGTGACAACATAAACTTCACTGCATAGCCAATAAACTCAAACCTGATGGAACTTGATGTGGCCAGGAAAGAGAATGACAAACTGGTAAGATGTCAGGGCTGGAAGGAGAGCTCATTTCACCAGCCCGTGGCTGGGGAGGGGTAGAGGTGGATTTATGTGCGTGTGTGCATGTCTTTTATTTGTTCTAATAACTCAAAGGTGTCATTAATCAATAAATGGACCCTTAGAAGGGCAGAAATTGATGCAGGGCCCCAAAAAGGAACCTTAGGGAACACTGGAACACTCTGTCACTTTCCCTGTGTGCCGAGGCGGCTTGTGGCACAAGATGCTCTCTTACTTCAAGGGATCTGGGTGGGGCCCTCAGGCGGGAGAGGATGGAAGCAGAAGGTTGGATTTCAGCTCTGCAGGGGCCTCAGCCTGCACCGAGGCACAGCCAGGAGACGGGAGGTGAGGGATGGGGGGAGAGCATCCCAAAAAGGCTCCAGAGCTCCAGGTGAAGTTCAGTGGTTCCAGAAAACTCCCCTTGAAATGCAAATGCGCTCACTGCTCGGGTAGGTTCACTTTATCAAAAGGGAGGTGGGTTGGCTGGTAGGAAGACAGAGTCCCCGTGGGCTCTACTAGGAGCACAGTGGGCCTCCAATCCTGCTTTCAAATCTTATTTAGGGCCCATCGCAGGTACACTTCTTGGGGAGTGCTTGGAATGTGAAGCTACCCAGAGTGTAAGCTCACGGCAACAATTTGTGATTGTCACCCTTCCTTGTGGAACACAGGAAAGCTGTTTGTGAGTTCCATCCAGACTCTGGCTCACTTCACGTATGTGCTGGGCCAGCAACTGGATAGCGTGTCCGATGCCCTAAGCAGAAACTCCGATGTGCTACGCCGTCATCATACCACCTGTCTTCTCTACACCCTCTTCTATGCCACACTTTTTATATTTTGATACCATGGGTTTTTCTTCAGGCTTTTCCTTACTAAATTCTACTGTGAAGTGTGCCTTCCCAAGGCAGGACGCCTATGCCACAGAGATTCTCTTCTGTGTACCCAGACAGCCCTTGGGGGAACCCTCTTGTTCATCTACCAGTGAAGACCCCAATCTCTGTTGTTGATTTTGAAAAGTTGTCACGTGGTACCATGGTGAAGATGTTGGTCCCCACGTCCCTGCCAGGCACTGCACTGTAGAGAGGAAGCCAGAGGCACCCAGGTTCACGTGATACAGAACTGCTGGTCCAGATCCGCCTCCTCATCTTCCTGGCTATCCCAGGAGCTCCAGGCTCCTTGGGTCTCTGCCTTTGGCTCCCATCCCTGTTATGGCCACTGCTCATTGCCCAGGAAAGAGTAAGCCTCTGTCTCTTTGGTGAGCAGATGGTGAGATTCCTGAGCTTGGGACATGGCTCCTCCTTTCTTGTGTCCCTATTGCTAGTTCATTGAATGTGTATTGATGAATCAACACGCTACCCCTGCCTTGAGCGGATTTCCAGCTGGAAACTAAAGTAGGACAATGCCCACTCTTTGCTTAAGCAAGGGAAGACTACAAATTCTCAATCCTCTGCCTTCTGCCCTATAAGTGTCTTTGTGAGTATCCCTGATCACCACTTGCAAAGTAATGGTTGTGTCTAAAATTAAACAGGAAGTCCTGTGATTAACTATGCTGTACATTTTGCCAACGTCACTAGGCCTCTCCTGTGTGCTGCTCGCTGCTCGCTGGGCACTGCTCTCCCCACTTCAACTTTGTAAATAGAAAAGACATTGGGATAGGTAATTAGATGGCAAACAGTACAGAGGTCCAACTGAGATGAGAAGTCAGTTTTGCAAGACAAGCAAGCTGCTTTTATTTGACCTAGTGGCTAGGATATCATACTAGTCATGTCAAGACAAGAATGCCACAACTTGGGGCTAGGGAGATAGCTCAGTAGCATCAGTGCCTGCCTGGAAAGTTCAAGGTCTCAAGTTCAATCCCTGGTGCCACATGGTGAGCTGGTCCTGGAACCAAGCATGGTGGCATACCCCTGTAATTCCAGAGCTGGAGAGGCTGAGACAGGAGGATCACTATGAGTCAGAACTGCATAGTGAGAACCTGTATCAATAAAAATAATAAAAAAGACTGCTACATCTCTGCAAATGAGAATGCAAAATAAGAGAAAGACCTTTCCATTACAAGGTCACAATCTATCCTTCAGCACGGACAGCAAGTGACTCAGCTGGGAAAACCTTCTTGTCTACTAAAGGAAAAATCAGCTTGAAACATGTTTCAATGGGAAGGTCTCCTCCAGGAATCCGGGAAAGTGTAGCACTGATACTTTTACAAAGAATTTCTCACCTGTTAAGACATCTTGGAGGGCCAGCAAGATAGCTCAATGGACTAAGCACCTGCTTAGCCAAGCACAGGGACCGGGGTTTAATCCCTGGTACCACATGCTGCACCAGCCCACTGAGCAGGCTACCGAGTCTGGGTGTGGTGGTGTACATCTGTAATCCCAGCACTGGGGAGGCTGAAAACAGGAGGACCACTATGAGTCCAAGCTGTGTAGTGAGACCCTCTAACAAACACATAAAATAATAATAAGATAGCTTGGACACTAACTTCTATGATTATACATATATATATATATATATATATATATATATATATATATCACATAGGAAGTCTTCCGTCTTAAAATTAGAAAAGCATAGCATGGAAAAGCATGCTAGTTTGTGAAAATAAAGTAGTAGTTTTCATCAACCAGTTTGCCTCTGGTTATAACAAATGGAAACAGGTTTGTGGCAGCCAGAAAAGCACATGAGTGTACATGCTCAGTGAAAGCACAGCGCAGAAGATGCTGCTGTTTCTTACAAAGCAAGGAAATGCCTTTTTCAGGAGGCCAGCAGGAAGCTGCCCCACACCCAACCCCCTCACCCTCCGCTTCAGTCATCGATCTAAAGTGATCTCACGTGAGACACCCGACCTCTCCAGGACTTCATTTCCTCACTCCCCACAAAACGGACATTTATGCTGGTTTCTTGAAAAACAATGGGCCTCATTCTGCCTCTTGATGCTAGGCAGGCTCTTAAAAACTCCTCATAACTCCCCCATTCTAAGGACCATTCCACATCTTCAAGTAGGAGGTGCAGGATCCCTCCACCGACCAGCTGGCGGGCAGTTTATTACTGCCTGCATTTAAGGGGCAGGTCAAGAGAGGTTAAGTGGTTTGTTCAAGGTCCCACATCTTATTAGGAAGGGTAAAAGATCTGGAGCTCTCATCCTGTTGCTACCTCCTGATGGCCCCTTCAACATACCACTGGACCTCTTCATGCAGAGCTGGCCACTATCGGAAAGGAGGAAAGGAGAGAAGAGCACAGTTTTGCCCCCTTTGACTGTGAAAATCACTCTCTAAGGGCTGGGAAGATAGCTTAGTGGCAGAAGTGCCTGCATGAGGAGGAGGAGGGAGGAGGAGGAGGAGGAGGAGGAGGAGGAGGAAGAAGAAGAAGAAGAAGAAGAAGAAAGAGAGCAAGAAAAAAAGAAAGAAAGGATGAATGAATGAATAAACAAACAAAAGAGAAAGAAAGAAAGAAAGAAAGAAAGAAAGAAAGAAAGAAAGAAAGAAAGAAAGAAAGAAAGAAAGAAAGGAAGAGAGAGAGAGAGAAAACCACCCCTCCGTCAGGCACCAGGCCACCTGTACATGTGGTGGGCAGGAACAGCATCTGGCTGAGCACCTCACAAGTATTCGAGTGTTTTAGATAAGGAGAAATGGGAAATGAAATTGACTATAAACAGATATCAAAACTCTCTAAATGCTCTCTCCAAACTAAGGGCTAACTCTGTCATCTGTGTTTGGTCATCTGTTTTTGGCCCCTTGCATTTGCTGGAGTGCAATAACGGCATGACCCAAACCTCTCTTATTGAGAAATGCCTCACGACACACGTGTTAATGATGGTGCCCATCTACGATAGCATGCTGTTCTGCCAGAGGTGGGTCTGCAGTAATTATTTGCAGAAACGAGAATGAAAAGAGGCAGGAGTGGAAGAGAAAGGAGACCTCTACCACCTGGACATTGAGACACACGATATATTAATTCCATATTAATAGATTTAAGATACCATCCTGTAAAGTGCTGGAAGATACTCAGGCAGAAGCACAACTGTTTGTTTTCAAGGTGATTTCAGGGATTCAGGAGAAAACACTGCCCCAGGCTTGGGTTCCTCCTGCATTCAGACAAGGGCCTTAAGGTCTCGCCTCCTGGGTTGGCCTTTCCGGTCTGGGCCTTCAGATTTGCCCTTGCCACCTCACTGCCCTGCATCTGAGTGATGCAGACCTGGTGCTCGGGGCTGCTGCCTTCTCCTCAGGAAGCAAGGAGGACCCCCAAAGTCCTTCATGGAAAAGTAAGTGTTGTTGAAGTTGGCAAGAATCTCTTGGCTTGGCACTTTCTCTTGTTAGACAAGACCCAGGTTACCAAATTAAGCTGAATACTACTGACTTTAGTAGCAGTATTAACAGGAAACTAAATGAACCCGTAGGAAGGCTGCACCGTTTCAGACTAGAAACAGCAGAGAGTTGGCCTTCCCATTCTGGACACATCCACGTGCTTAGCTAATGGGATGCCGGTGAGCCTCAAGGAAAGCGCAGGTACTAAGCTTCTTGCCAAACTCAGCTAACAGGAAAGGAAGTTTATAAAACATATAGAAAAATATTGCTTTCAAAGAGCAATACTTTCTAAAAAATGTTAAGTCGTATCTTAAACTGATTCTTTCCCTAGTGGCTCCAGTTCTATTGTGATTCCAACTAACTGAACTTTTTTTTAAAATTTATGCTTCTTAAAATAATCACCTTAATTATTGAGTAATAATAACAGGTGCCAGCTATTTCGCATCTATTAGGTACCAGGCACTTTGCATTTTCTATCTCATTAATTCATTTACTGCTCATAAAGTCCATTAGGTAGATGAGAAAGGAGATTATGTGCGAACTTGCAGCTTAGGAACCTTGTCATTGGGATCAGGCAGATCTGGGCTCCAGTCCTGATGGCTGCGTAACCCCAGACATGTCTGAACCTCAGTGGTCTATCAGCGAAATAATATGGGGATAAAACAATACGAACTTCTCATGGTTCGCTGGGAAGACTCTGAGAGAGAATGAGTGAAATAGGCAGATTAAAAAAGTGGCAGACATGGATGCTGTCAGGCTACGGGTGCCGGATCCAACTTTCCCCCTAAAGGAATCTGAAATAAGGGCCTTCAATGCCATCCTAAGAGGAGAAGCGAGGAGGAACGTATCTTGAGTGCCAAGCCATTCAGCCTCCGAATATGCGGGAGCTTCAAGGACAACTTGAAAGAGAGCAGAGCAGGAGACTAAGGAGCCAGGGCAGGCCCTTGCTAGGTTGCAGAAGTAGGGAGTGTGGAAGCCTCTGAGGAAAGGCAACAGAGGGGGCTCCTCAGACCCGAGTCTCCCAACCTATTCCAGGCGTCCCTTCTCTCCTGCTGGCCTCAGGAACCCAGCCCAAGAGAAGCCAAAAGGCTCTAGGCAGATTCTCTTGCCCCAGGGACCCTCTGTGTCCCTGGGTGGCACAGGGTCGGGAGCCCCACAACAGCTCTGGCAGCTCCCATCAGCCTCTTGGCCCAGTGGTGTGTTCTCAGGCACAACAGGACCTGACAGATTCTATGGCTTCTGTACGGGAAAGAAAGAGTGAGAAGATAGAACAAAGATGCCATTTTAAAATCCTGGCTCCTGTTCAGGATTTCACTATTTTCTATGGCAAGAAGCAAGTTAAAAAATTCCTCCTGTCAGTGAGTATTTCTGTGCAGTCCCTGAAAGTCCAAGGATCCAGGGCTTCTGAGTTCCCCGCTCCTTCAATCTGAGAGCACTCGGGATGACTTAGAAAAGAGCTGGCTGCAGACAGCCAGAGGCTCACGGCCCCCTCCCAGCCCCCCCACCCCCGGGGAGCCGCTTGGCCCAGGACGGGTGCAGGGGTGGGGGCACACACTGTGTTTGCAGCTCCGATCCTGTGATCTTTCAGCCAAACAGGGGTTTACAAAGTAAAACCCTCCCCAGGATTGTCATACTTTCTGGGTTATTCTCCTGGTGTTCATCTTAACAGGAATCAGCTGTTTGTCTTCTCACTTACCCAGCATGTTGCTGGGGAGAAGTTAGCATCTGGTCTGGCTATTATTAAAAACAAGAACATCCTGCTCTGTTGGGAGGACAGAACCACTGGCAATAAAAGGACAGAGATCATTTGCATTCAGGATTCCAGAGATGGGTTTCTCTCCACTCTCTGCCCTCCCTCCTGCACCATGGGTTCATTTTAAAATTTCCTGCCCTCGCCATTGGTTTGGTCTTCTTTTGCTGAAACAGAGACAGGGTGTACTTTTCCCTTTTACAAGGAAGCAGAAATCCCTGGAGTTGTTCAAAAGCTGATCCAGCTCCACAGTGTGATAAAGTTGAATTACCAGAGGAATTTTTTTTTTTTTTTTATTTTTTTTATTTTTTTTTTTACAACTGCGGAAATGAAAAAGTAAACAAGCCTGGGACTTGTATTGGTATTTAGACTCCAGCTTCTTGTTGCTGTTTTTGTCTTTTTCTGTTTCTGAGCATTGGGCCAGGAGCCTGAAGGAACCATATAATATGAAAAACCCTGAGAGGTTTTATTAGCCAATAAAAAAAAAAAACAAAAAACCTTATTTCCTATTAACCACTTAACTCCTTGCTAAAGTTGGGCTCTTGCTTCCTTCTCAGATACTTCCGGGCCTCTCCCAGGCCACAAGGATGACAACAGTGGTCCACCAATCTCTCACTTTACAATTAATTGTTCACATTTGTGCTCTAGAAGGTGTGGTGGAGCCCACAGTCCACAATAATCTCTATGTTTCTCATCTTTGAAACTGCCACAAAGACTTCCATAAAGACACAATTTTCTCTATTTTCTCTGACCCCAGATCCATTATGTAAAAAAAAAAAAAAAAAAAAAAAAAA
>PVJA010014367.1:0-47578 GCA_004027025.1 Myocastor coypus
GGGCCTTGCTGAGTCCAGGACACTTGCAGGACTTCCCTCACCCAGCTAGATGGGGGTGCAGCTATGAGTGACACCCCAAAAGGCAGAGGCTGAAACCCAGATCAGAGGTTTGCACCCAATGCTGCTGCTTCCCTTCATGCACAACCTCGCCAGGATGTTTTCCTCCCAGTCTCTCCAGGCCCCCAGAAAAACAAACATATTCACCTGGCAGCTGCCTAACCTCCCACTGAGCAGCAGCTCCGGAAGTGTGCAAAGGTGGAAACAGGTGGATGAGGCCAGATCTCGGCCCAGCCCTGCCTGACACACCTGTGCAGCAGTCCATGCATGCTGGTGCTCTGCAAGGGGTGCAGGGTGTGGATGTGGGTGTAGAGCACTGGGACATGGGTATACATGGATTTGGGGCTTGCACATTGGTTTTAAGCATTTGCACATAGGTGTTAGGTGTGTACGTTTATTGTGTGTATGTGTTGGGTGTTAGGTGTGCTGAATGCGTGTCCATGGATACACAGTGTTCATTGGTTGTGATTTTTATGGATATCTGGTGTGAGTTGGGAACGAGTGCTTAGGTGTTGGTTGTTTTTAGGTGTGTGGGGTGTTAAGCATATTTGTGTTTGTTAAGGTCAAGTGGATCTTGGGTGTGAGTGCATTTGAGTGTTTTGTGCTTGTTGGGGTTTGGAGTACATGAGTCTTGAGTGTGTTTTATGTCGATGTATGTGTGTGTGTTGAGTTTGTGTGTTGCTTAGATGTGTGCTTATGTGTTATGGTTTGTGTGTTATGGTTTGTGTTTAGTTGTATCCCCAAAGCCTCGTGCAATTTATGGGGCAGCTTCTGAACTTTGTGATTGATTCATGACCCAGTGTAGGGATTATGGGTGTAAATACTGCTGGGATTATGGGTGTGAGTACACCCAGCCTGGAGCAGACAGCCTAAATACAACATAAAGGAGACAGGGCCAGCCTGATAGCTCTGAGGACTAAAATGCCTGCTTAGGCAGAGTACAGTGGCCAGGCTTCCTTCCCAGTATACCATGCCAGCCCCATCTCCTGGGCATGCGGAGACAGTGATGGAGACTGGACATGGTGGCACATGCCTGTAATCCCAGAACTTGGGAGGCTGAAAACAGGAGGATCACTACGAGTCCAATCTACATAGTGAGATCCTGTAGACCTTGCAGACCCTGTAGACCCTGTCTTAAATACAGGGGGAAAAAAGAGAGAGAGAGACAGACTTGCTCCCTATTGTCATTGTTGCTGCTCCTCGAGTCCTCGAGCTCGATGGACATGTGAATGACCAGCTCAAAACGCAGTGAGCAATCATCCCAAAAAACCAACAGCTTCCCTGCCTCATCAGCTGCGGCACTGCACCGTTGGCAGGAAGAAACTGCGGCTGTTTTAGTTTCTTTTTTTTTTTTTTCCTTTTTTGCAAACCTGAGTAATTGTCAGAGTCAATAAATAGGGGAAGAGAATTAAGATGCTAAAATATAATGGTCAAGTACCCTAGAGGGTTAAAGCAGCAAGGGTTTTTCGAACACAGCCCTCTGTTCTGAGGTGCCTAGCCTGGCACCTAATAGGCACACACAGGAGCTCTGTGATGAGGACGTGTGGCAAACCCTGGGCATGAGGTACCGCCCTTTGGCCAACGTGAGCAATGCCTTCTTCCAGCGACTACAAACAGTCATGAAGGAGCAGCACCCAACCTCCTTCACCCTCTCCCCCACCACAAAAACTCTTCCCTTTTGAAGCAGTTTTTGTTAAAGGCAAAATTATAGAAGCATCATCAAGTTGAAGTCTTATTTGGTTGGAGGTGCTTGGCTGTGCCATGGCTCCACATTCTCCTGCAGGCACCATGGCATTAGATGTGTAGGAGGTCCTCATCGCTGTCATCATGAAAGGATGCCTGCTTGGAGGAGGCCACTACCTTCTGCTGTCCTGGCCTGGGCTTCCCTTTGCGGGGCTTCTCGCTGGGGATGAGCCCTACCCGATCATCCTCCCTCTCCCAAAGGGCCTTCCGCTGCAGGTTTCTCACAGGGTGTGAGCTGTCCACTCTGACTCCTCTGCCTGAATGAACTTTCACCTCTGGGATCGTCAGAACCTCGTCCTCACTGTCCTGATCATCCCCATGCAGGGATGTGAGGGCCTCTGCCTTCACAGACTTGGTAGTGATGTGGCCATTCTCCTGTCCTTCCTTCCCCGGTCTTGGAGGTGGCATCTGGATCTCTTCCATCAGCCACTCAGTTTCATTCTCATCTGCTTCTTCCTCCTTATTCACCTGCCAGAGAGCAATAGAAGAAACCACATGAGCCCCGATGGAGATGCCCATCTGTTCTTGCTCCTGTCCTTGCCCAATTTACTCTGGAACATGGGCCTCCTTCCTGGTACAAGCTGAGGACAAAGCCCACTACCCACCAGTCATAATCCCTACATCTCTGGTTCCCAAGTCACCACCACAGCAGACTGCTCCTAGAAAGAACAACCCAATAGGAGGGCCTCAGAATGATTATCCAGGGGACCCTGTGTCAGGTGCCACCACCCACAGAGCTGGGCCAAGCAGAAGGCAGTGCCAGGGCACAAGAGCTTTTCCAGGCTGCCAACTGTGTAGCAGAGGATAGGACATCTGGCATACAGGAAAAGCCCAGAGAACTCGTACCACAGTCTAATTTTAAAAAGGGATTTGACAATATATACAATAGGCCACAAACATACAGTATTTATGCTCTTTAACCTGACAAGGCCTTTCACGGAAGTTTATCTGAAGTAAACCAACCAAATGCTAGGTACAGAAATTTCCATCACAGTTTTTAGAGAACAGCCAAAAAGTAGAAACTGCCTAAACAGTATGCAACCACCAGGGGACAAACTTGAAGGAAAACTACACAGAAGTGGGGTAGGCTGAGCGGTTAAGGCGGTGTCTACTGGTTTTCCTCTCAGGCTGCAAGCTGTCCTTGCTGCTTTCCCCAGCATGGTGACACTTTACTGCCACAGACCACAGAGCACCACTGCAGGGTGCAGACGAGGTCACCCCGAGATTAGTGAGAGAGTACCTTTGAGTACTTGTAGGACACGTTGGAGCTTCTCCGACAGCAATTGGTCAGCTTGTTAATCACAACTTCCCTATTAAGAAGGAGGCCACAATTAGTCTGTTGTAGAACCACCAGGGGCAGGAGCTCCCCAGCCAGAAGCCATGCCCAGTTTTTCACAGCTTCTAAGGGCTGAATCGAGATTGTGGGGGCTGCTATCTACAAACATCACCCTTTCCCAAGGCAGAGAAGTCCTGAACAAATGGCCTCCCACAACAGCAAGGGAATGAACCATTTGTCACAATTCAGTGCAGAGAGCAGGGGCTATGTTACAGTTTGTGCTGGATGTCCCCCACAGCCCCGTCTTGTGGTCATGGGGGAAAGGACTTTTCAAAAGCAGCAAAGTCTATAGTATGGTTAGTTCACTGTCCAGAGCTGGGATTGGGGTGTAGTGCTCCACCGGCCCTAGGGTGGTAGCCTACATACAATCTAAGGGAAGAGGCTTGCTCCACCACCCCCCTTTGCTCTTCTTGCTTTTGCTGTCTTCTGCTGCCCTGAACTGTTGCCCCTGTGCCATGCTACCCTGCCTTGGAGCCACCTGGTTATGGACTGAAATCTCCACAAACTAGGAGCTAAATAACCTTTTTCTCCTGTAACTTTGGATGTTGGGTACTTTGTCTCTCTGCAAGAAAGAAAAGTTAACTAAGACAGCTCTGCAATCACTGGAGAGGACTCAAATCATGTTTTATCTTTTGGTAGTCACAAGGTCATTAACGAATTGCTGTCCAGTTTTCCATCCAGGAACAGAGGTATCACATCCACCAGCCCAGAGCCCTACCTGAAAATCTGCCTGATAGTCACATGAAAAGCAGAGCAAAGGGCTGGTGAGATAGCTCAGCAGACTAAGTGCCTAGGCAAGCACAGGGACTGGGTTTGATCCCTGGCCGGCTCCACCCCCAGGCATGCTGAGCTGGCCACTGAGACTGAGCATGGTGGCGCACACCTGTAACCCCAGCACTAAGGAGGCTGAAAACAGGAGGATCACTAGAGTTCAAACTGTGTAGTGAGACCCTGTATCAAATGCATTTAAAAGAAAGTAGAGCAAAGAGGAGCCAGCCAGATGGCACACACCTGACACAACGGTGCCTTACTAAATGTTCACTTTTTTAACAAGAGAAAGGCACAGAGGTCAGCTGATCACCAAGAAGCTTACTCATGAAAGACACTTAATTTTCTATCAGTCTTCAGTCACACCAAGATACCAAAGTCCTAAGCACCCAGAGGGACTGGCTGGGGAACCACAGTATGATCAACATGAAGTCAGAACCTATGCCTGGTACCACAGCTCTGAAAAGCAGGCATTTAAGAAACTGTGCTTTCTACTGCCATACAGAGTTTCTGAACTAAGAACTGGAAAGTGTTTTGCTCCGGCTGGGCTCAGAACTGTGCCTGAGCCCCAGGTTGGAACCATAAACCTGGCCACCCCATATGGGGTTCCCCCAGGGACTTCCTTACCTCCGTTCCTTCTTGTGCAGAAGCAGGGCCAGCAGGCAGCCAGTGAGAGCCACCAGGAGCAGGCTGAGGATTGCCCCGACCGCCTGGCTCCGCTCTGAGAGCCCCAGGTGACTCTGCATGTCCTCTTCGGTCCTTTCTCTGTCAAAGCCCACCGTAGACAACATAAGAAAGAGAGCCAAATCACTGAAGGTCCCAGCCCAGGGAATGGCCCTCAGCCAAACAAATTCAACGAGCCCCTCCCGCACTCATCCCAGTAAACCTGACAGGCTATGGCAGCAGAAAATTGTCCTCTGAAAGAGTTTAGGGTAGGAGGATAGAGACAGGAATAGATGATACCACCTTAAGTGTCATGAGATGTCAAGCACTGGAGATGTCAAGACTGGAACTTTGAATATGGCACGCCTCAAGGCCAGCTAAAGGGGCGTTCGCCATAATCTCAGCACTCTGGTAAGGTGGAAGGATCACAAGTTCAAGTCCAGCCTGGCTCAAAATTTTAAAAAAAGTCTAGAGATACAGCCTAGGGGAGGGTTCTGGGCTCAACCCACAAGACCACAAGACAAAACACAAATCACTGAACTGATTCTGGGCAAACCCTCCAGGAAGGAGCTTCTGCAATAGCTCCACTTTGTAATCCAGTTCTTTCCAGAGCAGAAGAAACTGAGGGCAGCTGACCCCAGCATGGAGAGAGCCAGTGACACAGCCTTTCAGCTGCCTTCCCCCACACTCCAACACTGGGCCTTCAGGGATAGGCAATGCATACCTGTGCCAATGTATAGTCAAGGGAAGAGGTGAAAAGGCTTTCTAAGGGGAAAGATCCAAGCTGCTGACCGTCTCTGCTCAGAGGACAAAGTCTGTACTACAACGTGATGCTTCTAATTGATCTGGCCTCCTGTCATGCAGGGCCACCACACACATGGACGTGGGGTGATATAACAGAATGGTGCCCACCCCAGAAGGCATAGCGAAGCAAGCAGCATCTGGGTACCTCACACCTGCCTGTAATCCCAGCACTTGGAAAGCTGAGACAGGACTGCTGGGAATGTGAGGCCACCCTGGGCTACACTGAATTGAAGGACAACCTGAAATATATAGCAAGACCTTGTCTCAATTCAATAAACGAAGTTTCTGAACCACTCAGGATGAAAGAAGAGAGACCTCACAAGCTACACACAGGGGTTAGCCACTGAACCTACTGGCTATTCATTTAAAAAGCAATTATGATTGTCTGGCTCTGAAACAATTCAAATTAGGTACAGGTAGCCAACTAAAGGCTTGGCCCCATATAAGTGGTTGGTGTCAGAGTACAGTAAGTGTGAGTCAAATAACTAAAAAGACAAACAACAGAGAGAGCCTGGCATGCACCCGCATCCTGGCCTACACCTGGCACACCTCTACCCTCAAATCCAGCATCCAACCCAGCCAGAATTGCCACAGACTGCTCAGAAACCCGTAAGGTATACCAGGGACATTATCACCATTGTTGTGATTAATTTGATTTAATTTCTACTGTTCATTTAAGTTATGGATTATTTAGAAGTGGGCTTCTGTTTTCTGATATATTTAAGGATTTTAGTTATTCTTTCATCTTGGCGGCTAACTTAATTGTATCACATGTGTTGTTTATATGAGGCCTGTATTCACGAACACCTGTCTACTCCATGCTTTCTATGAAGTTTAGTAAATGTTCTGTGAGAGAACTGGTACTCTCCAAGGATTCAAGAGTGAGCTCCATGTGTCTACGCCATCTGACTTTCCTCACATCATTCCAGTGCCCGATACTCTCTGTGGCTGTGGCCAGCAGAGGCGACTGGAGCTTCTGCAGGCTCTGCTCCACTCTGGGGCTGACGCACACTCAGGGCTCCTGGAACCTCCAAATGAACTCACTCCTCTGCTTTCCCTTTACAGTGTTTCACTAGTGTCTGCTTTGTCCTACGGCACCACAACCACTCCACCTTTCCTTCAAACTATTACTTTCCTGCCACTTATCACTTTGACCTCTGAGCTTCTCTGGATCCTTGTTTTAGGCACACTGTACTCCCTAGAAACACAGGTGTTTGGAATCCAACAATTTGTCTGCTGTTTACTTATATTGTGTTTAGATTTATTTCCCCCATCCTGGGCTAGTCCTTCACACCTCTGACTTTCCCTCTGCTTTTCTGCCTATCTTCTTTGAGGGACTTGAATTTATTCCCTTTTTCTTTACTGCTGCTTTAAGAACACTTATACACTGTATTTTTATTTTCTTATTTTATTTTTTATTTTTTTTGTCTTTTTGAGACAGGGTCTTGCTATGCAGTTCAGGCTGGCCTTGAGCTAACTTTTGTAGCCCAGGCTGGTCTCAAACTCGCAGCGATCCTCCTGCCTCAGCCTCCCAAGTGCTGGGATTACAGGCATGTGCCACCATACCCAGATACACTGTATTTTTATTATTTTAGTGTTTATTCTTAAAATACCGGCAAGCAGCCTAGAGTGGAGTCACATGCCTGTAATCTCAGCACTTGGGAGGCTGAGGTAGGAAGATCACTGTGAATTCCATGGGCTACATAGTGAGTTCAAGGCCAGCCTGAAATGTCTAGCAAGACCCTGTGTCAAAGAGAACTTTTACAAAACAAAAAGCCCTACTGGCACACACACACAAAACAAAATATCTCAAATTAATCAGTATCTTCCAACAACAATCACTTTCATATAGTTAATACCCTACTACTGCCCAATGTTTCACCTTTTTTACACTGTTCTTTTTAATTCAAAAATTTAGCTCCAATTTCCAGAGTCTTCTATGTGCCAGCTCTTCTGATGCTTCCTGCATGGGTCTTCCCACCAACCACACTGGGCACACAGGAGCCCTACCACCTGGAGATGCCACTTTCATTAACTTTTGAAAACGTAAGTTAATAAAAGCAGAAGTATGGAAGCACTACCTACTGAAATACCCACATCTTAGTGTCTCCACATTGTGAAATACCTACTTTTGGAAAGTAGAGGAAAGTATAATAGTAATCGGCATGAAATCAACAGAGAAAATATAAAATGTTCATCAAAACAATGAAGTAGGCTAGGGAGATAGCTCAGCAGCATAAGCACCTGCCTGTATACTGAGATTGATCTCCATACCACTGGGGAAAAAAAAAAAAAGGAAAATACAGCGAAGTAACTGGGCATAGCAATGCCCATCCATAAGCCCAGCATTATGGGAGGCTGAGGCAGGAAGATCACCAAGTTTTAAGTCCATTCTAGACAACCTGGTAGCATACTAAGATGCTATCTTAAAAAATTTTAAAAGGTACTGCGGATGAAAGCTCAATACCAAGGCCATGGGTTCAACTCCCAGTACCAAAGGACAAAACAAAAAGCAACAAACATTGATGTAAATTCTAAAAGAAACAGCTAGTGAGTTACGAGGCCAGCTACAAAGTGAATTCAAGGCCAGCCTCAACTTTATAGTTAAGGAAACCGTCTCACAACAATAACCCCTACGCAAATAAATAAATAAATAAATAAATAAATAAATAAATAAATAAATAAACAAAAGGGTGACCGTCTAATTATCACTAGGATAATAGTTGCCGCCTTTTTTGTAGTATTTACATTTGATTTAAATATACACAACTGATACATCCATAAAGTGACGCAGGGAGCACTACATCCATAAAGTGACGCAGGGAGCACTCTGCCTAGCGGCCACGCATTAACCCTCCAGCTGGGTTACAGGCACACCTGGCAAGAGGGCACTAGCAGCTCGTCTCTGTTGCTTTTAATGTCTGTTTTCGTTAAGTCTTTATCGGAAGCACCTCTGGCTCCTGACGCTCCTTGGAACCTTCCCCTCCAGGTCTGAGCTGAGACCCCAGAGCCCCATAGTGTGCCCTTCTCCCACTCACAGCAACCGGACTTGTCTGTACCCAACCTGAACGAACCACAAATGTACTCCGGAAGCCATGAGGAAGAACTCAGCGTCTTAGTGTCTCTGTGCCAAGAAAGTATGTTTTTTAAGTTTCTTCCTTAATTCTCATTTTGCTCTTTCACAAAGAACACCTAATTTTAATTTTTTCATTTCCTACTAACTTCTTAAAAATACTACAAGTATTCAAAAGTTGAAGTACCATGAGTGAAATGTCAACCCAACGCCTCTTTCCATGACTGTGAAGAGTCTTCTTGCCCATATTCCTAGAAAAATTTAGGTCAAAGCTATTTTTTTGCTAAGGTAGCACACATAAACAAGTGAAAATGAAAATGGATCTAAGAGCTAAGACACATGATTAGAATTTTCCCATCAGCACCATGGCCCTTTTCTGGGAAATGACAAGGTAAGAATTATTTTTCTCTTGATATCAAAATCATAGGACAGAAAATGAAGAGCTTATGTGAAATGGTAGCATGGTACACAAACAAAGTAAACCCACATATGCTGCTACGTGTAGCCCAGTGTATCAGAGGCAAGGAACACCCACTCACAGGGAGAAGAAGGTGGCCAGGAGGCAGTACATCCCCTGCTTGCTTCCCTGGTAGCTCAGGGCCAAGTGACCCCCCCCCCCCAATGACTCACTTTCAGGTTCCAGAGAACAGGTTTTTTTGCTTAACACAGAAAACACTTTACCCTAGTCAAAGTGAAGTTTTACCATATAAAACCTACACCAAGTACAACAAGAAAATGTGCCAAAAATCAAACACAAAACCTGGCCAGTGCTCGCCCAGCAGCTAAGGACAGGCAGTGCAGAAGGACAGCACAGGATGCCCAGGCAGGACCCAGCCTGGGACGCTGGGCATGAAGAAGCACGGCCCATGGCGGGGCACAGCAGCATGCTGGCCATCGGGGCGGGATGTTAACTACATGAAATTGAATCATCTCTATTTTTTGCAAATGTCTGAATGCATTACAGTATCACACTGGGGGAAACATGGGCACACAAAACTCAGGTGGGAGTACAATGGGCTCAGCAAGGCCCCAAGGGTTGGCCGGGCAGGGACCACACCAATTTCTGCAGGGCAGTGTGGCAGCAAATTGCTGAGGAGGTGAGGAGCGGGGGCGGCAGCTCTACACCTACAGACAGGGCCGAGTGGGTTCCTCTTCCTGCCCTCCAGGACAGTACTTACCCCAAGGGGCACACAGCTGAGGTATACCAAGAGAAGAGGTACTGGCAGTCAGCAGTCTCATGACTGAACTCGGGTATCCCTTCCTTCACCAGAGGGTCACAGTGGAAGAAAATGGTGGAAGAGACAGACTTTGTCTTATCTTTCCCACACTTGGAGGACGAGGCAAACACGATGTCCAGATCGCCATCTGTTGAGCAGGAAGGGGCAGACATATCCCACAGCACTGTTAGGATCAACCTCCCAGTCACAGAACTAACAGGCAGACTTAAAATCAGATGTAAAGATATGCTATACAATGTCCCATGTGTACTCAGCTTTTGTAGTTTAAACAAGGTCATTCCAGGACATTCATGGAGTCCCTGTCCTGAGTGAGCACACCTCACAAAGAGGGCTGACCTCTGGCCTCAGCTTATACACGGCACAGAGCATGCTGGACAGGTGGCATCAATGCACCTGAAGACTGAAACTAACTAGGTGGGCAATTAATCACGCCCGTGCCTGCAAGATGGTGCCCCAGAAAAACCGGATGCCAAGCTCGGCAAGCATCCTGGCTACAGTGCTCTACATGATCACAATACCTTACACTGCTCTGGGGTCATAGCTTGGCTGCTTCTATCAGGAAGAGGCCAGCAGAAGCTCTGCATCTCACTCCCTCCCGGATCCGGTGCCCCAATACAGCAGCTTCCATGGGACTTGGGAGTTCTTCTGTCACATTACTAACTGGGAGGGTAGTTTTGAGAACTTGCCATGGGCATCAGAAATGAAAGGCGCCCGTGTGCACTCAGCTCCTCCTGACTGTGGCCGGCTCACACTCGCCATGAGCAAAGGCACTCAGTGTGGGCTGGAGGTGTCCACAGGAGCCAGGGGCAAAGCGGGGGCACGATGGCCAGGAAAGGCCCCACAGGCCCCAGAAAGTGGCCAAGACAGGAACTGCACCAAGGCTCTGCAGGGCAGAGTGGCAGCAAGTTGCCCAGGAGACAGGGAACAAGGGTGGCAGCTCTACACCCCCTGCCCTCTGGAAGAACAAACACTCATGATGACAAAAGCCACTTTTTGGTGCTGGTGAATGAAGAAGGTAGAAAGATCTGAAAGGGAAAGCCAAACATGTGCATACACATACACCACTGTGACACACACACAGGTGTCCCAAAAGCTGGAGGTGCTAACGGCAGACCTGACAGAACCTTGCGGGGCAGAAAGTGAAAGTTATTCATAACCACCATGGTGCTGCAGAACCTGAACAGTGCATAGTCAAAGGACACAGAAACCCTAGGTGTGCCACAGTGGGGCTTCCTCAGGTCGGAAGGAGGGCAGCCAAGGCAGGCCAGCCCGTATCAAGCCAGATTCCAGAAGGACTTTGTAAGCTGACAGAGCATGATGGCTGGAGCCATGCCTGCTATAGGAGCAACAGCCAACAGAACTGGGTACAGTCTGTCAAAGATCTTCACACCAAGTGGAGAAGAGCTTGGCCTTTCCTCTGTGCGCACCAAAGGCTCAAAGAGCCATCCTTCAGCATCAACCACTACCCAGCAGCACCCTGGGGAGCCAGGCCCTGAGGAGACAGGACAGCCAGAGGCAGAAGAGTTCCTGGTGATGTGTCCATTGGACTCCAAGTTACTGGAGGTGGCACTGAAGTCAAAAGAAAGCAGAACAATAGGAAAGCAATTTTGAGAAGTGGAAATATGAGAATAAATGAGCAGAGCAACTTTCCTCGTGCCTCTAACCAAAGCAGAATAAGGGTTTCTTCATTTCTATCCAGGGCCATGTTGCTCAGGGTTCCCAGGGCCCAGCCATGGTTCTGGGGTGAGGACCAGTGAGTGGCCCATATCCTGGTGCCCCTGCACAGGCCTGTTGTTACTGAAGCCCAGGTCTCCCAGCATGGAGCATGTACTTTCTTTCTCCTGTACTGTATTCTCTTCTCCCCTCACAGGATTCTCAGCAGCCTTTCTTACCAGAAAGGCTGGGTTCTCAACATACCCTTAAAAATATAACCTCACAGGTCAAAAATCAAATTAAGAAAGACAGTGAAAGAGATGTTTGACAAACACAGGGTAGGAAGATTCTCTCATAACTACCAAGATTGAGGGTGCTCTCTTTTTTCAGAGCACCTATCAAACATCTTCATACCCACCCTCATATGTGGGCCTACAGCAAGTCAGCTACACCTGGCACCTTTTTGGTGAATAAGAAGTCTCTTCCCCTTTTCTAGCACTGCTTCGTGTTTCAAAGTAAGTACACATCAGGCCTAAAGCTCAAATACAGAGACAGGACTTGTTACATGCTCACTGAGATGCGACTCACTTCCTGCCAGAGGCTTAACAGACTGTTTTCCTCTTCACAGAGTACATCTGAGAGAGAATGATGGCAGGGCTTTTGTCTGAAAAATGTGGCCAGTTTGCTGATAGAAACGTGAAAGCCCTTTCTCTGAGGGAGCTACATGAGGAAGGCTGACAGGGACGGTGAGTTACCCTGGATGTAGTACTTCGTCCTATCAGAGGTGCCCACTTTCCTGATGAAGCCATCACCATTCAACTTCCTCTGGCAGATGTTGGCTCCAAAGCAGGCAGGGTAGGAAGAACTGGTAATGGAGGACAGCTGGATTTCATACAGGTAGTTGTCCCCATTGGTCCTCATGTCCCCAGAGGCACTGAACAGCCTGCAAGGCAGAAAAAGAGCTTAGTTCTTCAGGTCAGGTTGAAACAGAACCACCCTGCCTCAAGTTCTCAGACAAACAGTGGAGTCCAGACACTTCCTTTCCCCTGCATCCTGAAGCCAAGCAGTGCCTCCATGGCCTCAGAGACTCTAGGGCACCAGCGTCCACCTCACTCGTCCTACTGCATCACAGGCTGCATGCTCTGCTGTGAAATCATCTTTCTCTGAGGCTATGACCCCACAACTGGGAACCCTGGAGGAGTCCTGCCCAACCTTCCTTCCAAAGGCTCTGGCTTCCACCCAGGGTTCACCAGGAGGTGGGGGTAGGGGGCTTATTTTGACACAAGACTTCACCATCTTTGGTGTTAAACGTTAGTAGCTGAGTAATGCTTTTCTTTGGTTTAAGCAAAATATGACCTTTCCAGCAACAGTAACTAAAACACACAAACCTATTTCTGTAATAGAGCTCTTACTAAGGAAAGACTGAAATTATTCGTTTATTTTTTAGTATGTTTCATGCTCATAGAAAAGAAGTTTAACTTACTTAAAATAAATATCCCCAAGGCTGAAGTTCTTGCCGTTCATGGGGTTGGTGAGGGTCCCATTCACCATGTGTACTTCTTGAGGCCGCACGGCAC
The DNA here is from genome assembly GCA_004027025.1 of Myocastor coypus. Taxonomy (NCBI): domain Eukaryota; kingdom Metazoa; phylum Chordata; class Mammalia; order Rodentia; family Myocastoridae; genus Myocastor; species Myocastor coypus. The sequence goes on from PVJA010014367.1 coordinate 12,913, forward strand.
ATGCAGCCCGAGAGTCCCAATGGAAGTAGTAGGTACAGCTGTCAGTATCAAACCTGAAAGGATGGTGCACAGGCAGGTCACCTCCCTGCTAAACAAGAAGAGACACAGCCCAGAAAGAGCCCTGGTCCTCAGCAAAGGCCTAGCTAGCTGGCTTCTCAAGGCCTCCTCAGTCCTCACACTGCACAGCACACAGAGCACCAGGGAGGGAAAGAAGGGTTTTTTTTTGTTTTGTTTTTTGTTTTTTTGTTTTTTAAGAGAATATATTTACTGATGGAAAGGAAGCTCCTGGGTTGCCTCTCACCTTTATGTAGCACTGTGGAAAAAGATCAGTGCACAGCGTGTCAGTAATGTAAAAAAAGGCAAGCACTGGCTACTTTTTGTTTGTTTGTTTTTTTGCTTTTTGTTTAAAGAATAAGTTTTAGGAACAAATCAAGTTTATGAGCAGAACATATTTATTGGAGGAAAGAAAGCTTCTGTCCAAGACAGGGACAGAAGCGGGGCCGAGCAGGGTGTCCCCCACTGGCTACATTTTAAAACCTGGGAAATGTACAATACTGAAAGCTGGAAATACTTGTTCCTTGATTTCTTTCTTTTTTTAATTTTAAAGAAAATCATTTATTATTCAGCAGTTATAATTAGTCATCTATTTTTCTACACAATTTGTGATTTTTTCAACATCAAATATTTTCATCATTTGCACCTGTTCATGTTTTCTTGACTACTGTCTTCCTTGTTCCAACATGTTGCCATGCCAGACCTGAGGCAATGAAATATTTTTAACAACTGCCGAAGGATTTGTACATTCATTTGCAGCTATCTTATTATATACACAATTTTCTTCCATTATCTTCTATAATAAGTTCTTAAAAAATATTGTTCACAACCTTCATACATCTTCAAAATGCATAAACTTTGATGTACCTCTCGAGTTAGGAAAGCCTTTTACTAACTCCTGAGAGGAAGGCAGTAGAAAGCAGTACTTACATAGAGGAATCAATTAAGACTTGCAGCGGTTGCTAAATTTCAGACTTTGAAAAGCTTCTTAATACTCAGAGATTGAGAGGAATTCTCGGACAATTTTTGGAACTCCTCTTTTCTAAACCTGGCTTCTAGAAGCAATCTTAAATAGTTCCCAGGCCCCCCCTGCTGGCCAAACTCCCCTCTAGCACCATAAACTGGCTGGAGAATTCAAACTGAATCCCAGCACCTCTCTGGTGCAAGACCAACAACACGCTGTTGGCTCTACTATGACACTAAAAGACAGAGCTCAGTTCATGCAGTCAGCCACTGCACGCAGCACTAAACCCACTTCAGGACTTTACTGTCTAAGGCAAGGGAGGCTAAAGGAGTTGCATTTGCCAGGGAGACAGCTCAGCAGCATAAGTGCCTGCCTGGCAAGCACAGGGTGGAGTGCAATCCCCAGTACCACAAATAAAAGAAGGTGTACCAGCATACTAACAACACATCTCTGCACCCCACCAGAGACTCCTGTGGCCCCTCATCCCAGCCCTTGCCTATGGTGACGCCCCAAGTATCTCCTCCCCGGAGTGCACCTTTGCTGCCCCTGTGGGACCCGAGAGGACTTGCAGCGCCTGGGAGCACTCTGCACAGTTCCACTCAGCCCATCCCTCACCTCTCAAATACAGGCCTGCCCACGGTCTTTGCACAGGTCAGCTCTATAATAGACGATGCGGTCTTATTTTCACCACAGGGATACCCTTTTGAATAAGTCACAATAACCTTGCCACCTGAAACACAAAAACAACGCAACTCAAGTTACTTCTAGTGTGAAATAAAAGGCTTGATGTTAGAAGGCTCAATCAACCTGAAGAGGCGAGGACAAAATGTGTTCCATCAAGCTGTTCTCATCACCACCAAGGGTAGAAGTGGTGATGCGGCACTGCACTGCCAGCAGCAGCAAACATGGGTTCAAACCTGAGCCTCCTACTCACAAACTTCATGGCTGCAGGGTGTGGACTTGCTGCACTTCCACCACATCACCCCAAGTGCATGGGCTCTGGAGTCACAGGGGTGTAGAAAAGGAGTCTGCAGGAATGCACAGAGATAGGTCCCCAAGAACGGCAGCTGTCAGTACATGCTTTAAGCTGCAAGTATCTAGGGCTGCACAGTAACCACATACCAACACCCACAGCCCTGCTTAGAGCCTGCCACCAGCTGTTCTGGCTACTGTGTCAAGGACAGCCTGAGCCAGCCTGGCTCAACAGACAGACAGATGTTCAGGTGAAGCACAGATTCTAGGGCCATTGATGGCACACGTTACGCTGAGTGGTGTAGGCGCATGTCAAGGAAGCATGGGATGGCACTGGCTTCTCACATCTCCCCAAGACACAGACCAGGGCCAGGGCAGCAAAGACTTGGGGCTCTCAGCCCTGCCCCCAATTCAAGACTGTTTCTCTTTAATATTGTAAAAACTATGGTTTCTGTGTTAAAATTTGGGAGAAAATTTCCATTCTTTTAAGCAAACTTGTGTTAACTCCCAGACAGTGAAATGAGACACTCGCAGACCTTGGTAGTACAGACACATTGGAGCACATGAGCGGCACACACGTTCCCAAGTCTCAGCTGCCTTGCTGAGAACAGCCTGTCTTACCTGCCCCTTGGAGCTGAGACTGCTGTGGTGCAAACATGCACCCAGAACTCATGGTTGGAAACAACCCCCAACACAGAAGTGATCAGGTCACAAGCAGAGAACATGTCCTCATGGACAGAAGATGCCATCTTCTTCATCAGAGAAGGCTCCTCTTAAAGAACAAGTTTGATCCTTTATGTCACCTGCTTTTTGTCTTTTGCCACATGGTAACTGTAAGAATGGCCCTCATTTAATGCCAGCCCTTCAATCCAAGACTTCCCAGTTTCCAGAACGGTGAGAAATAAAACTCCCAAATCAGGCATTCTGTTACAGCAGCATGAGACAGGTTAACGGAACATTGGCACAAGGTGGTGGTACATGTGCTGCCACGACAGTGCCATCGCTTCAGATCTGGGTGATGGAGAGGCCAGCTGACTATGAAGGAGTGGCTAGAAACATCCTGATACTGGGCAGCAAACACTGAAGACAATGCTAGCAAGGATTCAGAAGAGAAGCAACATAATGCACACATGTTGTTTAGAGACTGACTACTCCAAGCGGTGGCAACCAGGGCACTGACAACATAGCCAACAAAGGTCTTCCTGACAAGTCTTAGATGGAAATAAGGAATGCTGTACTGGAAATGACATTAAAGGCCATGCTTGTCTTACAAGAACATGGTGAATTTGTGTTTGAGTCCCAAGGCTTCACAGAAAGCAAAGTGACTCTCAGAGGGACACCTGGCAGAAGGGACATCTACACTGCCACATTCAAGAAGCTGCAAGGCTTCCTTTGGCACTTACACCAAAATGAGAAGACACAAATGATTTAAAGACAGAATTAAGAGGGAATCAGAAAGTAAGACTTGAAAATAGCCTGACTATACACAGAATGGAAGGGTGTGTTTGAGAGAAAACACTAAGCATCCAAGTGAGCTTCACATGGAGCCCACTAGGCTGAGCAGGAGCCAGGTACTATTCAAGACAAGGTGGGAATGGCCAGGATGACAGCCAGAGATGCAGGCAGGCCAGACATGAGCGGAAGGTACAGAGTGCATCCCTGAGTGTTTAGCATGTGCTGCCCAAATGCTCTCTGCAGCCCTGCTCTGGCTCACGGAGCCCAGGGCACAGGCAGTGGCCCTGGAGGCATCCACGCAGTGCTGACTTTGCACATAAGCAGAGCACATGCCCATGCAGCTTCCCACAGGATTCTAAAGGTTATGCCTGTCACATGGTGTGGAAACCCAGCACACACTCTCCACAGGGATGGGGCTGCTTCAGAGTTCCCCCAACAGGCCAATTCCCACTGTACTCGTAGACATAAGTGGCCTCCACCACTACACCACCGTGGAGCCAGTGCTAAGTCTGGAGAGCTGCAGGGACAAGCCTCAGCTAGTGAGCTGTGTGGGGTCCTCCACAGCATGGGGGCTGTCTGAGGACCTGTGACCCCCCCAGCTCTGTTCTAGTGTGCAAAGGAAGTGAAAGATTATCCTGGAGTTTTAACCTTCACTCAGGAAAAACCTAAACAAACCCTCCTGCCTCATGTGCTTTTGGCTGACTTTAGAAGATTACAAGCTTGAGTTTTAGGGACTTAGACCTTGTCTCAAAATAAACAAGGGCTGAAGATGTTGCAAAGGCCCTAGGGTCAATCCCTGATACAAGTGGAGCTAGGGGACGACACACAGGAACACAGGACACAGCTCTCACTAATCTTGGAATTCATACAGCTGAGTAATATATTTGAGTCTTTCGCTAGCTTGGCTGCAAGTGACATCTCTGACTAAAGCTACCTGAGTAAGTTAGATCTGTATAGCCTTCCAATTTCTGTCTTTAGGGAAAGAGGCCTTCCTTCTATGTTGTAATGTTTAGCTGCCAGGTTAGCTAGTCCCAGGAAAGGAAACTAAAAAAGATACAAGTCCTGAAACTTTTATTAATCAGTAACTTTTCTCTAGAAAATTAACAGAACATCTCGTGGCATCCAGCTAAAATCAAAGCATGGGCAAATATGTGCTAATCCTGTTCTTCATTTGAAAGTAAAACTATGTTTAATTTGCAGGGAAATAACATGTTTATCTAAAACAACTATTGGGACTGATGTCAAGGATTTTCTAACAGAAGAAACAAACAGGCCCTAGACAATGAGGACACTGAGTAACATACATTCATGTCCACTGCCCGAGCACTCATGGCACCATCAAAGTCCTCCCTTCTCCTAGTATCCTAAGACAGCCTTTCTTTTTCTTCTTTTTCTTCTTTTTTTTTTTTTTTTTTGTGGAACCAGGGATCAAACTCAGGACTTTGCATTTGCCAAGCAAGCACTTGTGCCCCTCAACTATCTCCCCGGCTCTTTGACAGCCTTTCATCTCAGCCAATCAACTCTGTCGCTCTGGATGCTGGCTTTCCAAATAAGAGTCTTTCCTCTCCTTGACTCAACATGGTAACCTCAAATCACAGGCCTTTTTCATTTAACACTGTCTGCAATTTAGGACTTATTTGAAACTCATTACCCTTGCCTCTTGCCTAGTTGTCCTTTCCGGTATAGGAAGGTCTGGCTCATACCTGTCCATCCCATTTTATTTTGAAGACATGTGCCTTGTTTTGATTTCATGGGCTCACAACTGGCAGAGAAGGGGTTGCCTCATGCTTCAGTTCACTCATGTCCAACTTCGATGGGACTCTGGACATTGGACTTTCGAGTTGATGCTGGAACATCACTTACAAATTACGTGGATAGAACACATGTATTTTATATGAAAGAACATATATTCAGAAAAAATGGTATGATGTTAATGTGTCCCCAAAGATAATGTGATAGAAACCTAATACAACTGTACTCCAGGGTAGGGCTTTTAAGAAGCCCCTCCTACTCTCTTACTCATTCTTCAGCAGTGCAGAAACAGCAGCAATAGTGATGAGATCTCCAAGGGGAAGGCGAATCCCAATGGCAGCTTGGGTCACGCCTTGGATATCAACTCTTCTTCCACTACCAACTTTCAGAATGAAGGTTCTATTTTGTACTAGGGAACTGAACCCAGGACCTCACTCATAACAGTAAGTACTCTACAATTGAGCTGAATCGCTAACCCTCAGGCCTTTTACCAAAGATTATATAGTCTGGGTGAGGTGCAGCACACCTATAATTCCAGCACTGGGGAAAGTTAACACAGGAGAACTGCTATGAGTTCCAGACCAATCTGGGCTGTAGAAGCGAGTTCACCAGCCTGCACTATCCAACTTGAGAAAAAGGTTACAGAGATTTTCTCAGAATTTCCTCCCTCCACTTGACACCTGAAGCTGCCTTACATGATCCTGTTGCTTACTCAGCAAACACAGAAAATCCCACTGTAGCCTCAGAGGCAAAGAGGAATTTTTTTAAAGTTCCTCTAAAACATTCGTCATTCTCCACTAAAAAATCCACTATTTCTCCCTTTTAAATAATGAAAAACAATACCTTTCACTTTACTGTTTTTCAAACTGTTAAGAAAACATATTTCTGAATTATCTTTATCAAGACCCTATGAACCTATCTGGCTTCCTAAACAAATATGTGCATAAACGTATCTACTTAGATGCTTAGGGTAAAGCAAAACAAAAGCTTCAGAGGACCAGACTGGGACCTGGCATCTCAGATGACACACAGTGGCATTTGTATTCAGGGACTGTCAAAACGCCTCAGAGTCACCAGCAGTAAAAGCTGGAGTTTTCCACCAAAGCCCACACACTCTCCATCACAGCACAGATGGCTCGCCCTCCCTTCTCTACCCAGTGTCTAGAGCCAAGTGTAACAGTGACTTGCAGTCTTACCTAAGACATCCAGCTTTTGTGTGTGAACCAGTCCCAAGACCTGCACTTGGCCAGATGCGCTCTTTTTGCAAATGCTGGCTCTTTCGGAGCAGTCAAGGGGCCCTTTGTATACTCGTTGACACAGATTTATGAAATACCTGCAGAAAAACACACAAGAAAGCAGAAGGAACTTAAGTCTTGTCCCTGGCCTGACATGTATAGGCCAGCCAAGTGTATACTCCAGGCCCGTGCAAGAGTGGATCAGGGAAGGAAGGCTGTGGAGTGGGGAGCAGCAGTTCACAGCCCAGCAAGGTGCTTACTATACCTAAGTCTTTCTCTTTACACATGTACTCTGGAGAGAGGCCTTGGGAGCTCAGGGTACCTGATAATGTAGGTACTCTACACATGGAGCACTTAGCACAACTGAGGCAGCAAAGGCCAGTAAATGCAACAAAAAGGCTTTTGCCAAAGATCTGAGAAAGTCCTCACATAGCCCATAGATGTGAGCAAGGCAGAAACCAAGCCTTGCCCGCTCCAGCCAAGCCAGCTTCTCGGGGTTCTGAAGGCTCCACCCGCTCTGACTTCCGAGTGACCCGAGTAACAAGAGAGCTGGTTCCCAGGAGCACAATGACACTCAGGACCACCCCAAGCCCCACATGCACCTGGAATCCCCATCTTTGCCCACTAGAGCAAACCATGATGAGCCAAGTACTGCCAAAGAACCTCAGCTCCTGGCCACCTCAGAGAGTGCAGCATGTCTGGCCAGTGAGCAGGATACTCACGAGGCTCCTTCGTGCACAAAGAACCAAGACCCGGTGAGAGAGGACAGCAGCCGCAGGTCATAGGTTTTGTGGTTCTGGATGAATTTGCACTCCATCTTCTTCGGGGGGCAGACGACTTTTGTTCTCCATTCAAATGCCACTTCGCACCCATGAACTTCGCTGAAGACCTCTGGTCTCCCAATATCCTCATCTTCATCACACTTAAATATGATGGCTGACGTCCGATGGCTGTTGCCTGGGGCACGTCAGGTGTGTAAGAATGACAGCCAGCCTGTGCCTGGCACCCACCTCATTTGTGAGTGTCTGTCTGTCTGTCCGTCCATCCATGTCCCCCTCCCCCCACCACAGCTGGTGCTCCTGACTGACAAGCACTGCCCCTTCTCAGGTTAATCTGTTCCACTGGGGCAGGGTCTTAGTCTACGTAGATCCAATTCCCACAAGCCCCACGGCAGGAGCAGTACTCATAGAGCAATACTTAGCATCTAATTATATGCCCATAATGATAACGTAATTAATAATTAGCCATACACTTCAGTGTCATCTGATGGGCTAGGAATAACGGTCTCTTAAAACAAGCCTTTAAACTAGTCTTCTGCAAATTTAATATCTGAGTTTCCAATGTGTCCCATTTTGTTCCTAGTCATTTTATGAGAATGGGGATTTTTCATGTATTTGCCCTGTCTCGCTCTCCTGGGGAACCTGCATATTAGGAGGAGCTTCTCCTTCAAGCACTCTCTAAGCATGGCAGGGTCCAGGTGCTGAGTCTGGCTGGCCAGGAAAGTCCCAGGCGCTCCACACACCTCGTCCTATGCTTGCCTCCAGAAAGAAAGTCAGTGAGTGAACCTTCACTTTTCCTGCACCCTTCCTCAGCCACTACAACAGGCAGCATTTCTGCAGAGGCAAAAACCTGAGCCACCAGGGCTGGAAGCTGGTATGTAGTAATAACTCCACCTAGCGGCCATCCAAAGCTCTATCTCAATACAGCTCTTCCTCAGTCTGCAAATAAAACCAGCTGATAATCCCAGGGGGCAAAGAGTTATGCAGCACAATCACTGCCTTCATAACTTGATGTCCCTACTAGTCTCAGGCTCAAGGGCTACACCAAGCCACAGGGCACCCAACTCACTCTGCTTGCAGAAGCCCCACTCATGGTCTCTGTCATAGTTTGCGGTCTTGCTGCACCAAAGCTTTGTCCTTCCCTCCAGGACACAATCATTGTAGCTCTTTCCATTGAATATGAAGGGGAAGACACAGGGGTCTCCTGTTTCTGTTTCTGTAATGCAAGAAGAACACCTGCATGGTCCAGCTTTGGTAACCACGTCAGCTGTGCCTCACTAGGACACCAGTAAGGGGCCTCTAAGGAAGCTGTCCACAGCCAGGATTTACCTGTCAATACTTAGCAGAGCACAAAAGACAAAGTGTTCAACCCCGGAAGAAAGGACAGAATGAGTCATCTTCAAATGCAAGGCTGTGACCCTCGCAGGATTTGAAACTGCGTTCTTTGGGGATTTTTTTTTTCCTGCTGCTAAATCTAGAAACTTAAAAATGCATGGTACCACAGAGACTTACCGGCAGGGCAAACATCGCCATTAACATAACTCAGAATGACTGCTTCATCCTGGTGCCTGTAATCCAGCCGCATAGATGCCAGCCGCCCAAAGGACACCCCTTGGTTACCGGAAAGCAAACAGACGCCACCATCCTTGCAGCCTTCCTGGTCCAGGCCAGCTGCCAGGGAGCACACGCCCACAATGTATGTGTGAGCATCTCGAGTCACCTGCAGATACAACGTAGCTGTGAACAGAGCTGTGGCACCAGCGGCTCCAGAGACTTGGTGCTGCAGTACGTCGGCAGAGGACTCTCCTGCCTTCTCCCCAGCCCTGGGGCTACTTCTGGAGAGCAACCACCCTCCTGCCTCTAAGCACCTCCCTCCAGCCACTAGAAAGAGTCCCAATTCTCTCCCTGCCAGCTACCTTCCTCCCTCCTCTTGCCTACCTCTCCTTCCTGCAGCCTGTCTTCCTCATGTAGGCAATGTGGTTCTGTGGCTATAAAGTCAACGTGCTGAGCGGCTGTGTTCTCACTCTCCGCACCCACTCTGCCTTTCCCTGGCATGATCACATCTGCAGCACCCAAAGGTGCTGGCCCCTGAGCACAGAATTCTGAACTTCCCATGGCCAAATGCTGGAGCCCTGTGGCCTGGTCCATGTACCTGATGACTTGGCAGCATTTAGACTGCCAGGCTTAGAAGTCGAGGGCTTTGGCCACCAGTGAGTCTAATGCTTCAGGAACAAGACCAACAGTCCACACACAGGCCAGGGGCCACAGCACAACACTAAGTCACCCACTGGGTACATCTCCCAGTTCCCTCACCCTTCAGCATCTCTATGGCTAAGAGCTACTGCATCTTAAAGCCAGGGTAGAGACCAGGAGGAATTTCCTGGAGACTGCTGCTGACCAATACAGATCTGGCCCTATCCTGTGCATGCGTGGCCTCATTCTGTATGTGCCTAAGCTGTCCCACTGCTCTCTGAAGCAGAATCTTGCTGCCTGCCCCACTGAATCATCTGATCCTCAGAAAGCCCTAATGACAGAAGCTGTGTTGTGACCCATGGTAGTGCTGGTGGTACGGGATCAGAAACCTTCTTTTACATTGATCCTGGATGCCTGATATGAAAATCACCCCTGCAGGTGCTACCCAGATGACCACCCAACCTCAGAACATCCCAGAGAGCACCAGCAATCGTGCTGTCACCCCTTGGGGAATGGGGTCCTTTACCTTGAAGGTGCTCTTGGAAAGGCTGGTCAGGTTGAAGCTATAGAGCAGCTGCTCATCTGTCAGGGCACAGCCCTCCATCTTCACCTCATCAGGACAGACGATCGGAGTCTGCCACTCAAACACAAAGTCACACCCGCTGGTCCTTAGCAGCTTTGGAGTTCCCTGGGGTTGCAAAGAGCAAAGGTCATACAACTTCAACCCCAACCCAAGCCTAGCCCAGGCACACAACATATCCCCAGCCCAACAATGCCAGAGAGAAGCGTGAAGGCCACACGCTGCACCCCAGACAAAGGGGCTAAGACCATATCCAAGGGACCTCCAAAGACCCTGTACCGCAAAGGAGGTGCTCTCTAGAGGAAGAGACCTTAAACAAAAACCAACTCTCCTCGTGGTGGCCAACTGCCCCCTCCATAACTCCCTAACTGCATGTCATCCTCTACATAAAAGCACAAATCAGAGTCCCCAGATGTTATGTGCTACAGGGTCATGGGAAGAAAAGGGCCTTTAAATGTCACCACACACCTGCAACTGCAGAGGACAGCAAGGGCATCCCTGCACTCACAACCAGAGTCTCCACTACATCTAGATACTGAGGACACTCATGAAGAAAGTCATGAAATAACATGTGTGGCCAGATGTTCCATAGGCCATTTTTTCTTGCATTTATTTATACCTCCCTCACTCGAGAGCAACAAGAATGTGCGAGGGTGCCAGTCAAAACTTCAGTTTGGTTTCTGTTGTTGTTTCGTTCCTTGTGGTACTGAGGACTGAACTCAGTGTCTTTGCAATGAGCTATGACATCAGCCTTTTTTTTCCCCTCTCTCTCTTAGAAACCGAGTCACACTATATAGCTCAGCCTGGTCTCATACTTGTGGTCCTCCTCCTGACTCAGCCTCCCAAGTTCTGGGATTATAGTGTTTGTCATCACACCTGGCCCACGGCCTTATCTATCTATCTATCTATCTATCTATCTATCTATCTATCTATCTATTTGGGCCCAACCTTATTTATTTATTTATTTATTTATTTACTTATTTATTTATTGGGGCCCGGCAGGATGGCTCAGTGGTCTAAAGAGCCTGCTTAGGAAGGCTTGGGCGGCTGCAGGGACCACGGTTCAATCCCCAGCACCACATGCTGCACCAGCCCTGCCCTCAGGGCAGGCTGAGCCAGCCAAAAAATTAATAAACAAACAAAAGTTCTGAAACAAGAAAAAAATAAAATTATTTATTTATTTATTTATTTATTTATTTATTTAGAGACAGGCTCTCACTATGTAGTTAAGTTAGCCAAGCTGGGCTTCTCCACTCCTTAGAGTGGTGGGAGTCCATCAATGGTGCTGCAGGCAAAGACCACCTCACTAACTGGTTATAAAATAACCAGCACACAGGTAGAGGAGTGACAGAAGCCATTCTGCCACATGAAAGTGTGAAGCATTGCTGAGATGTCAAGCCTGCACTGCTTATAGTACACGAGTCCCCTCGCAGAGGCATGCTTTCAGGGAGATGTTGGCACTGCCAAGTCACAATGTCATTCTCCTTCCATAGCACAGTACTGTAACAAGGCCCTGAGCGGCTCTGGTTCTCTGCAACATGGCTGGAGGCAGCAATGATTTGCCCCTTTCTCAGTGAAGATACAATACTAGCTTCTTGTCCAACAGCTACCAAGTCACTTCCTGCCACCACTGGCACCTGCAAATCTAGCAATCACAGAGACCTTTTCCTTTACAGGGCTGCTGCAGGCCAAGAAAACAGGGTCATCTTTATTGAAATAAGACATCTAACAGGGTCATACTCTGTCACCTGAGCTCCCATGGATCTGATGAACCTCAGAATTCATGTCTACGAGACCCTGTCTCAAAAAGATAAAAAAAAAAAAAAAAAAAAAAAGCCAGGCGTGGTGGCACACGCCTGTAATCCCAGCACTCAGGAGGCTGAGGCAGGAGGATCGGTGTGAGTTCGAGACCAGCCTGGGCTACAAAAGTGAGCTCAAGACCAGCCTGAACTGCATAGCGAGACCCTGTCTCAAAAAGAAAAAAAAAAAGAATTCATGTCTAGAATTATAAGAGGCAATCTGGGACATTACTCCTATTATATGACATGTACACCCCCAGACCTTGTAATCAAGGCACAAGAATATTTCTGGGGCAAAGGCTGGGTGTGGGGGCATACACCTGTAACCCCAGCACTCAGAAGGCTGAGGCAGGAGGATCGCCTCAGGTTTGAGGCCAGTCTGGACTACAAAGTGAGTTCAATGCCAGCCTGACCTGCAAAGCAAGAACCTATCTCAAAAACACCAAAAAGCCAAGGAGATAGCTCAGTGGCATAAGCACCTGCCTGGCAAGTGCAAGGTCCTGAGTTCAATCCCTGGCATACAAAAAAAGCCTGTAGCCAGACATATAGCAGGTGGGGCAAACATAACTCCTAGTTAGGCTTGAACAGGTAATCAGAGCTTGTGGACAGCAGAAGCACAGACAAGGGGCTGTGCATGGCGTACTCATGGGCACCATGATGCAGGGTCCCCAGCTCCCACGTCAGCCCCTATTCAGAGCAGTTCAGGGGATATCAAAAGAACACACAGGGAAGACCTATTTATCACAAACTAGTTCTCACTATAATAAAAGCTGGCTTTTCTTTTAATGTGCATAAAATAAAAGTTTATCTCTCCTCATCAATAAAACGTTCTACTTGCCGTAGCAATGCTCACTTTACATATAGTTTGTTCTCTCCTGGCTTCTGATTTTAGGCTAAATTGTAAATGATGATAGCCACCCAAGTACTGACTTCCCGATAAGAAGAAAATCAGTCATGTTGGGGGGGGGGCGCTCCTCATTGATACAGTAGCAGCCCTGTATTTAATGCCACTCCAGTTTGTCATGCTGTTAACTCAGAATGAGCGGATTCATCCCTCAACCTTGGGCTGAGAGTGCCCCAGGTATACCAGAAGGCACACGACCCAAGGGAGGAATCTGAATCCGGGCATCCTTCTACTTGAAGAATGCTTTATGGCCATCCAGCCTGCAGTGTAGCATCTATAAACTGCAACACGCAACCAACTCACCATGCTGACCCCTCTCTTGCAGTGAAACGTGATGACTGAGGTGTAATTGAACTGCTTGTCCGCTAAGCAAGGAGTACTGCTTTCAAGAGTCAGGTAAACTTCATTTCCTGCTGGGCTGAGCCTCGGAGGGCCCGTGACTCGGCCAATATCCTAAACAAAAACCAAAGCAAATAGCATTTCAAGAAACTGTTCCCAAGGTTAGAAGAATAAAGAGCTATAACAAAATCATCAGCTCTCAAAATACCTAGCATGACAATAAGCTGAGTGAATCTCAACTAAATGAGGTACTTGGACCTATGCTGCTCCAAAGGAAATTCACAGGCAATTATCAGAGATTCTAAGCAATAACAATCTCTCCCTCCACTCACATCTAGGAATGTTACTGGATCTCCCACCTTGGGACACAGGAGCCAGACTGACCCATGCATACTGTCCCCTGATACTGATTTATCTCCTCCCTAACCCACACTGTCCTGGGACTCCCCAGGCATTCAGCTTGGCAGTTCCCGTTGGATGTATCCTTGAGGAGGTGACAGGCTCATTCACTACATTTCATTGCTTACCCCTCCTGCTTCTGACATATAGTAGCTAACAGCTCAATATGGCTAAGTGAATGTACAAAAGAAGAAAATGGCCAGGAAAGATGTAATGAGTGTGCCTATGTATGTGTGCATGTATGTATACATGAATATATGTATGTATATATTAATGCTACTCCCCTGTGGTTTTGTACACAACTGCCAGACTCTTCATTCACTACTCTACAGCTTGTTCAGAACGCATGCCTTAAGGTCTCCTCTATTTAGAGGTTTAAAAAATCCAATGGAAGGTGGCCAAGCAGGAGAATTCAGCAAACCAGACCTCTCAAAGACATACACACATCCTTCATCTCCCACCAAGATGTGACTAAAGTGTTTTTTTTAATTAAGATTTGCTTTAGTGAGACCCTATTTCTCTCAGAGCTATAACCCTGTTAAATTCCTTCTATGACCATTTTCCCTACCAACTCTCAACACTGCTTTTCACCAACCTAGGGCTAGCGATACAGAGCTGAGTGGGACAAGGTCTGCCTAGCAAGCTTGAGGTCCTGAGTTCAATTTCTCATACACTCCCCACCCAAAAAAATCAAAAAAACAATGCTACATATAATGTCCACCTTTGAAAATAATATGCACACATTCTGTAATAGGGCTCACCTGTTATAACATATAAATAATATAGAAGCCAGTACACAGAAAACTCTGACAATACATTTCAAGAATTTGGCAAAATATGAACATAACTCATGGAGACAATTTTGAAAGATCCAAATCCATATTTACAAACTAGTTAGAAAATCAAAACTTTCAAGGCCAAGTATTTAGTTCTTAGCAAATCTGCTTTTGCCCTTGATTATAACTCATTACCAAAGGCAGTTCTTATATTTCAGAATAAAACGACATGGCAATTGAGCTTGGCTATGCCAGCTGCATTGGCTGGAGACCCACCCAGTGGACAGATGAGGTACATATCCGTGTGTCCTCCCACTCCCAATTCCTCTCTGGACACTGTTTCCTACTCTGCATCCTGGAAGCCATTAACCAAGCAACTTTGCTCCAATGCCCTTCTACACTGATTTTTCTGCAGGCTGACCACGGATCTTCTTAAACATAAGCCAAGAGAATGAAAGGAAAGGAGGGGAATGGGAAAAAGAAAGAAGCAGCAAGCTATGTCATGCATAAGTACAAATTCTCCACGATGAATGTTATCATTATGTATATCTAAAATGTACCATTTAAAAAAAGAAAAAGATTTCAGAAAAGTAAGCTGATGCCTGGGGAGATAGCTCAGGGCCTAGCGGGATAGCTCAGTGCTCTAAATGCCTGCCTAGCAAGGGCAAGGAGCCAGAGTCAATCCCTGGTACCACATGCTATGCTAGCCCCAGAACCCTGGGCACACTGTGCTGGCTGCCAAGTCCAGGAGTGCGTGCCTGTAATCCCAGCACTGGTGAGGCTGAGACAGGATGACTGCTATCAGTCTGACCTCTGTAGTGAGACCCTGCACCAAATAAACCCATTTTTTTTAAAGTTTGAAAAACAAATAAGTAACCCAAATTAAACCTCTCAGCTTTATGTTAAGGGTGTCAGGTATTGCATCCAGCTAATAGAGTAAGACAAGCATTTCAAATTTTAAAAAACCAAGCTCTGCCAATGTTCTTTCTTACCACTTTACCTAAAAATTTCTCTTGATCAGGGTCAACTCTTGAGGTTGTTGACATGACTTAAAAACAAGCAAACAAACAAAAAAGTACATCTATGCACATGTGTTCACATAAACATTTGCCTTCCCCTATCAGACTCAGAACATACACAGCCCCAACTCATTTCTCTGATCTTTCCACATATCTCTCCACTCAACACAAGAAACACAACCAAAGTCCTGTAGGATTTCTTTCCACCTTCCTTCAACTGTCCACACTTACAATAGGTGGACCACTGACAGGGACTTTGCACACCGCAGAACCAGCAGGACAGGGTACTCCATGCATCGGGTTGAGTGGCTGGCAAATATTGATGTAGAAATCAGGGTTGGTGTCAGAGGTGTCTTCCTCACTTTCATCATAGGCTTCATACCCGCCAGTGCGGTGGATGAGAGGGGACAAGTCAATAAGAGAGCTTCCGTTCTTCACAGTACATTCCGTCTGTCAAATAGGAAAGATTACATCTGAGTACACAAAAACGTTTTTCTGATGATCACTGAAGATACCATCCATAGAAAATTACAATTATTTCAATGCAAGGGATCAAACTCAAGGGCCTTGCACATACTCAAAAAGTGCTTTACCACTGACTACCCCTGTAAGAATTTAAAAGTCAAACCACCATCAAAGCACAAAGGAGAGAATAAGGTCTCAAAATGCCACATTACCCACTTTGGGCACTTTTCATTAGTGACTATGGCAGGAGTGCAAAAGGTGCATAAGTCTCCCATTTCTGACTCACCGCCTGCTCGCAGGCCAGGGGCGTGTGCCAGGAGAAGAAGAGTGTGCATGTCTGTTTGTCCAGGGAGATGAGCATGGGCCTGCTGGTAGGCCCAGCTTCTGGCCTGCACACAAAGCTGATGACGCTCTTATATCTCAGGCCAGATTTGGAGGGACACAGGGATCCATCCTCGTACACCAGCTGCAGGACCTGATCCTCATAGCTGAGCTTCTTGCTGGCCTTGCCCACACTGATCCGGGTCTGTCCAAAGCAGGCCCCTGCACCACACAATAAGCCGAGGAAAGCAATTAGGGCATCACTGTTGGTTACCTGATGAGAACTTTCTGCCAAGTCAGATAAAATGTGTCACTGTGAATGTCAAATAACATGGTCTTTGCCTCATCCCACTACACATGTACTGCTTTATCATTGGACCACGAAACTCTTGATCACTGCAGGAGATGGTGGTGTCACTCCTGGCTCTCATTTCTGCCCATGGGATGCAGCAGTCAGGCTGAGGACAACTCCAGGGATGGGAGTCCCAGGGAGTACTTACCTACACCAGGAGCGCAGTTTTCGTTCTCCCCACAGATGCTCATGTAGACAAGGCCATTCTCACTGTAAGCTGCCGTAAAGCCAGCTCTGCCACTGAGGGAACTCAGGTCGAACAGGTGTCCTACAAGGTGGAGGGGGCAAGGCATGTCACCAGAGTCAGGATTTCAACTCCTTGCCACCCCTAAAGTCCCCTATTCCCAAGGACATGTCATGCAACCAACAGTCACCAAATTTAGAACAGATGAAAGACTGTCCATTTGTCCCCTAAAGATTGAAGCTCACAGTGTCCACCCTTCTTGAGCCTTTCCCACAGCAGCCACTGGGATTCTTATGGACCTGGGGACATCTTCCCAGCTGCCAGTGAAGCCACCTTTACTGTTCTGGACACAGGGCACAGAGGGAGACTGATGTATCCTGGTGTACTACTGGGATGGCTATGAAAGACACAAAGCTCTGAGCAGTGAGAAGCTGGTGCAGCCAGGATGACACCTGGGGGGGGAGGGTCCTCCATTACTGAAGGGGAACTAGGAACACAAAGGGCCAGTGCAGAGCAGAGGCCACCTGTCTGCATACACTGCACAATGTTTCTGCACAGGCACCTCACCATCACGCTTCAACTTGAGACTCTCACTGCTGGCAGGCAGATGGCAGTCAATCTGCTCGGCTGTGCTGGGGTCACCTACAGCACTGCCCTCACCTGTGCTGGGGTTGGTGACCTGGCAGTCATCATGCACACTCTTCTGGACAGGACAGGCGGCAGCCGTGGGCCAGGAGAAGGTGTACTCGCAGTCCTCCACAGCACTGACGAAGAGTGGCCTGGAGTTCTGCGCAACAGAACAGTTCACCCAAGGCACAGCTGCTGTGTGGGCCCATCCCCCTACAGCGTGAGAGGGAAGCAGCTTTGCGTACCCCATAACCTAGGAGCCCCTCTAACTGGGCACCAGTGTGGGATGAACCCTGTGCTCTCCCACCCGCCAGGTGAGTCTCCCTCATCCAGGTCCAGGGGCTACTGGAGAAGACCAAGAGGGTTAAGAATAGCCCTGGGGACAACTAGTAGATTGTAAGGGCCTGTTTCTCCCAAATGAATCTATAATTTATCAAACTGTGAACACAAACTGACACCTATTATAGTCAAATATAAAGACCCATGAAGAACACCAGCTGTTAACTCTACAAACCCTTCCCCAGATGCTGGCCCTGGTTAGTACTTGTCCAGAGCACTTCCTGCCCAGAAGAAAACTAGATGGCTTATTCAGCAGCATCTTCCTTCCCAGAGAAACTCGGCCCAGCCTGTACTGTAGCCCAGCCCTCTAGCTCCAGGATGCAGAATCTACGCTGCCCGTTTCACTTCCAGATGCCCCTCAGCCCATTGCTCTGGGCCAGAAGGCCCCTACTAAGACAAGAGGAGACCTACAGGTTGGGATATGTAGGGTGTGGCAGCTGGCAGAGGTGTGGCCTCTGCCCCCTTCTGGCACTGCTTAGAGGGGAGCTGGCTCCGCCTACCACTGCCTCTGTTACTCTGGGAGAAGTTGTTCCCCATTCCCCCTTCCCCCTACCACACACAGCTAAAGCCACTCCCTCACCCTTCAGTACACATTAATAAGGAGCCACTCACACAGTCTGCACCTGTAGCACATACCAGCTGGTGGGGGACAGAATCACACTCAGGAGGGCAACCAGGTCCCATCCACGGTGCTACCATAAGGCAGCAGTGACACCTGGCCCTACCCACTTCTCTGCAACTTTACCATCAGTGCCACTGGCTTCCCCCAGGGTGGAGTAGACCCAATTCATGGTTTGCAGGTAGAAGTGGGAAAGCCACCTGCAATCCCAACTGCCTCAACAGGAGCTACCTCCAGAGACAGCGCACACTGCCAGGCACCAGCTTCTCTAGGGCCTTCTGGGGATCCAAGTGTGACTCTTGCGAGAACCAACTAATTTCAACCTAGAACCATCAGGCTCATCATCAAAAAGCTGGAGTATGTTCCTTGGGTAGCAGGCTGAGGTCCCCAGCTCCCCTGCCCCAGCAGTGCCATTCCCAGCTCTCTGGTTCATTCCCTCAAGAACACAAGGCCACAGGCCACACTGGCCCGCAGGTCTGCGCTGCTCAGAAACCCTGTCACTCACCACTTGGCTCTCGCTGCAGCTGAACCGGATGGTGGCAGACTTCCTCCGAATCTTGTCTGGGCACAAGTCTCCATCCACATATGTCAGGACAGTTACTCCGCCAGTCCACTGAGGACCATCCCTGACCCTGCCCAGGTTCACAGATTTGGAGCCATCCAGCAGACACACAGCTGACTCTGGATGACACGACTCTGCAACTCAGTAAGACACAGGAGAAGGTACTTCAGTGACTGCCGTCTAGATATCTGCAGTGTAGACAACCTGCAAGCAAGGGTGGACAGCTACTCTCTGTCCTAACCGTCACTCCAAACTACCCACTACGTCATTCACAACTGGCAGTGACAATGTATTGTTTCTCACTCACTGAAAAGCCATTTGCCCACATATGGGGTAGGCACAGGGTATATAGGGTCCAACCTGCAGCAGGAGGCAAGTCTCAACCTGTATATGATAAAGCTGAAATTCCTACAGTAAGCTAACGGGACACTTAAAAGCCTAAGTTGGTGTCTTTTTTTCAAGAAATCTAGCCTCTTCCTAGCCCCACAACCATCTACATCAGCAGTTCTCAACCTGTGGGTCACAACCCTGGTTGGGGGTCAAACAACCAAAACACAGGGGTCACCTAAAGCCATTCCGAATCATAATTGTAGCAAAATTACAGTTTTGAAGTAGCCACCAAAATTACTTTTTGGTTTGGGGTCACCGCAACAAGGGGAACTGCATTGCAGGGTCACAGCATTAGAAAGGTTGAGAACCACTGATCTACATACATCATACAGCCCTGATGAAGAACCACCCTTATACCACAGGGTAGAACAGTCACAACTGCCCAGTACCAATAGCGCAGTTGTGCTATGGGGGAAATGGGCCATGCCTGGAATCACACTGAGGATGAAAACTACTCCCTAAAGTCTGAAACAGGGCTGACCCATACACAAACTGGGAAGGTCAAGTCACACCCCGGGAAAACAGGCCAAGACTGCCCAACTTGACCACAAAAGGGCATGATGAGAGATGCTCCCTGGGAGAGCCCTGGATCCCACACATCCACTGGGCTCTTGTCCCTGCCCGCCCAGTAGACACTCACAGATCCCTGTCACCCTCCGCTTCCCACCTTGCTCACAATGACTTGCCATCCTGTTTCTACCCACTGCTCCTTCTCATATTGAGAAAAGGTTATCATGTTCCCAGCAGAGCCTTTAACTCTGGCTAAGCTTGGGCCACACCAGGGATCAACCACTAAGTACGAAGATGCTGAAGTCCTCTTGTGGCTTCCTGACCAAACCAGACCAACCCAAGATAAGCCTAAGTCCCACTCCAACCCTTCCAACAACCGCCCCTAGGCCTGGCCCCACCAGTGCTCTCACCACTGCCAGCCTGTGGAGCTAGAGACTTGCACACATTGATGAGGTAGTGCTCCGTGGCGCCTGTCCTGGTCACAGCCTCCCAATTGCCACTGTAGCGTGACAGAGGGGAGAGGTCGAAGGAATTGCCAGCCCCATCCCTACAGGGAAGAAGAGGTCAGGTCAGGTCAGGTCAGGTCAGGTCAGGTCAGGTTTGGTTGATTCTACATTGGGCTCCCAGGCCAGATGGGCTCAGGGGTTTCAGCCTATCCCTGGGGTCCCAAGAATCAAATCTTGCCCAAGACAGACCTCACATGCCTCACCCTCCTCCAGGAAGCACTGGCAAATATACTATGCAGAGTTTCTGGATTCTAAGACTTCCTCTGATAGGCGACTCCTGGTGCCATTATCCCAGAGCAGACCTGCATAGGTCACCTACCACTGTCTAATCTGAGGCAATTCATAAGCACGAACATAAAACTGGGCTCAAACTAACCTTCAGCCCAGGCTGAAAGTCACAGCACCCAGATATGGACAGTTACCCAGCACCCACCATGGGCCAGGGACAACACTGAAGTGAGCAGACACACTCAGCCACCAGAGGCCCCACCAGGCACCACAAGGCAGGAGAGCCAGGGCATCCAGCACTGTCCCAAGTGGCAGAAGCGTCCATACATTCCAAAAGCACACGTTACATTGCGAACACTACACTGAACAACAGGTGACAAGTGCCAATCGCAGGACACTCACAAAAGTTGTTTCTAGAAGAAAAGGGCCATGAACAACACGCACTTTTAATCCTAAACCACATTAGATGGTAATGAGAAGAGGGGAAATGCAGGAATAGGTATGTGAGTTTTGAGGGATGCATGAGACTTCAGAGCAGCCAAGAAAGGCTTTACTGAGAGGGTTACCTCTGAATAAACCCTGAAAGAAATGGGCATGGTGGCACATGCCTGTAATTTCAGCACTTGTGAGGGTGAGGCAGGAGGATGATTTAGAGTTAAGACCTGCCTAGGCTACATAGTGAGTTCAATGCCAGCCAGAACTATACATATAGTGAGATCCTGTCTCAAAAAGCAAACAAACAAAAATAACAAAAAAGAAGGAAGCAAGTAGCCAGGCCTACGTGAAGAAAAGCAGGAGACACCGTGGCCAAGTGAAGATGAGAGTGCACAGAACTTAAGGTCTCCAGAGCCAACAGCAAGAGCTTCAGCTTGTAGGGCCCAAGGAGAGGGGCAGTCATGGCACTTAAGTATCTGCAAAACAGATGTGGTGGCTGATAGCTGAACAGGACCTATGCATGTGCTAAACAAGGACAAAGTAGGAGGGAGTAGGGCTGCTAGGGAGCTGCCGCAGAGCAGGGGCAGCGATGGGTAGCCCTGGAGATGCCCAAGAAGAAGAGCAGCACCAACATCAGTGGGGCAAGGAGAGAGGAGGCAAGCATCATGCACTACTCCAGCTGTCACATCGAAGGATTCTGGACCTACCACACTGGATCAAAAACTTTCAGGAAGAAATTATAGCACATCTGTAGAAACATGGTCAGACATTTTTCTTGTCATTCTTCATAGTATAACTACTTATATAGCATTTGCCTTATCCTTGGTATTAAAAGGCTGTATGGCAAAAGCCACGCCATTTCATCTACAGGATCTTGACCACATGCAGATATCTAGGAGGTGGGGTAGAGTCGGAGAACCACGCCATGATGGGTAGGAAGGAAGGAAGGAAGGAAGGAAAGAGAAAGTTAAAATCTACAGTGTTGTACTGGCATGCAGTGCTGGCCCCTCCCCTGAGACATGCTGAGACCATGACTGAGACTAGGTATAATGGCATACACCTATAATCCTAGCACTTAGGAAACTGTAAACAGGAGAATCACTATGAGTCCAATCTGTGTTGTAAGACCTTGTAGACCATAGCCCTACACTAAACACATTATAAATAAATAAATAAATGAATGAATGAATGAATGAATGAATGTGTTGCCATGATACTACCTCTTTCTGGGTGGGTGTGGCAATACACACCTGTAATCCCAGCGCTCAGGAGGCTGCAAGGCAGGAGGATTGCTATAAATTGGAGGCCAGCCTGGGTTACAAATTGAATTCAAGGTGAGCCTGAGTTACAGAGTAAAACCTTGCCTCAAAAAAGTCATAACAAAACCAAACACTACCTGTCACTTTGCAGGCAAGTATCCTGTCATTCTTGGTATTTCTGCCACACTCCTCCAAGTGCTTTGGGAATGTCTTTATACAGTAAGTCAAAACTGAATGCTGCCACCAAGTGTCGTCCAGTGGAAAGTCAGATTCTCAGCAATCATGATGGCATGTCCTCAGCCACCTTTATCCACCCCAACCAGCACTATATGACTTCTAGCTCCACTAAATGACCATGAGAGGTAAAGATTTTCAACTGGTTCAGGACACCCAGGCAGCTGCAACAGCACAGCTAACGGCACACAGCAAAGGGCATTTGCAAACTGCTCCAGACAGTGGAAGGACAAGGGGTAAGCAATGGAGCAGAGTTGGGAAGAAGTGGCTCAAAGGGATTAACAGCAATGTGGCTTTTACTACAATGAATTGGTTTTGTTTTTTGTTTTAACCAGATTTGAGGCTTGCCTCTCCTTCCAGAGTTGGATTCCAGGTTCTTCTCGTCTTGAACAAAAAACTGAATGAAACAAGCAGAAAGCAATAGCAAAGTTTACTGGAGAAAATAAAAGTGAATGGGAGAGAAGCTGGCTCTGCAGAGCAAGGGTAGGCTGAGTAAATAGAACAAGAGGGTAAAATCAAAGATTAAAGTACATTCCACACCAGAGCAGCATAGTGTAGCCTATCATGGAAAGTTGTAAGAGCCTATGAGAGAAGTTTTGAGTTTTCTATCACACCTCACATATACTTTTGTACTTTGAATTTATTATGAGTACACACACACACATATATATATATACACACACATATACTGTCATGGCACCTGACTATGAAAATACCCTTTGGCTTACTTATAAAAATTTGGAACTATTTTTAGGGAAAAAAAAATTATGCACAGAAAAAACAAAACAGTTAGGCCAGGTGTGTGGGCCCATACCTGTAATCCCAGCACTAAGAAGCCAAGGCAGGAGGATCACCACAAGTTCAAGACCAGCTTAGGCTAGTGACTTCAAGGCCAGCCTGTACTACTATCTACTGAGACTGGCCCAGAAGAGAGAAGAAAAAAAATTTAACTTTTATTCCTTAGATATCAAAAAACTGAGGACAACTGCAAATGACTACAGAAGAATGGCTCTGACAAAAACTAGGAAAACTAGTTCATGTCTATTAGAAACAAGAAAATAATTTTGCACATGAAAATATTTTTATGAAATGTGAAATGGAAATGGTGACATTGAGATGAACTGCCAAGAACAGCTGGAGGGAACAAAACAGCAGCATTTTTCCCAGAACAGTACGCAACAACTCTGCACCTGCCTTTAGGGCGGTCAGTCCCACATTGGGCCTGGCAGAGTAGTCTTTGAACATGCATAGCTACAAACCTTAACTTCAGGCAGATATCCCAGCTGTTTTTAGCCAAGTTCCAAGAGCAGTACTATGAAAATTACACACCACAGAGAACTCCATCTGATCTCAGGAACCACCAGATCACCAGACCTCAGGAGTTTGTCATGGTCACAGGAAACAAAGATATCAGAGGGCGAGCAAGACCACCAGGAAGCCTGCAGGACAGCTTTGCCTCTATCCCTTGTACCCATCAGGGGCTGTCCCTCTATCAGTCTCCACTGCATACATCTGGAGGAAAGGCCACTCCATCCTCTTCATGGTGTTCCCAATACAAGCTGAGTCTGAGGAAAGGTAGGGACCTGGCTGAACAGACGCCACCTACACCCAAGAATCACAAGGGCTTAGTGCTCTGCTTCCACTCCAGTCACCTCTCCACACGAGACAGGTTAAAAGTAATCAGTATCTCCAGAGTGGGCAGGTCTGGGAGTTAACCTCCTACCCTGAAACCTCATGTTGTAACAGGAAGCTGAGGCCTGAAAAGATGAACTGATCCAATGCCCCATCACACAGACCAGCAGTTATTAAAGCAAAAACCACCCCAGGTTGGTCAGCCCTTCCCACAGTGAACATAAACATCAACTTACTTGAGGGAACACTCAGTTACATTGAACGGCGGGCAGGCATACTGCGTTCGCCACTCAAATAAGTAGGAGCAGTCTGAAGTTTCTCTCAGGAACACTGGCTGGAAAGGTCAAGGTGGACACACATGAAAATGGAAAGCTAGTTGTGTTCATTAAAAACTACACAAGGCTGGGGCTACGGTTCAGTGGCATAAGCGCTTGCCTGGCAAGCACCAAGGTCCCAAGTTCAACCAAAACCAAAACCAAAACCAAACAAACAAAAAAACATACAAATGAGCACACATATGCAATCCCAGTGCTCTGGGTGACTGAGGCAGGAGGATCACAAGTTGCCCATCTTGGGCAACTCAGAAACCCTGTCCTTCAAAAAAAAGAAAAACACTAAGTTCAAAGGGCTGAAGATATAGCTTAGGGTGAAAGCCTTGGGTTCAAGCCCCAGTGCCCCCCAAATCAAAAACAAAACAAATCACAAAAACTACATAAATGAATGGAGGCCACAAGGCAACTTCCATATAACATGTGTTTTAAATGAAGTCACCAGGGAGGTCTAATGAGAAGCAGAAGCAGACTCATTCCGTACAGGTGACAGCCGTGTAGCAGAGGCAGGTGATGCCCACTTACTTTCTGCGTGCTCCGGTCACAGAAGAAGAAGATGGTTGTGGATCGCTGATACACCTGATGGCAGGTGTCCCCACCAGTGTAGTTCATTTTCAACACTCCATTTTCATAAGTCAACTTCTGGGTGAGAAGGCCTGTTACATAAGCAGTACACAAATGAAATTTCATTCACACAGCCCAGGATGCCGGCTGATCCTAACACACAAGACACCCTTCACCCTGAAAGCACCTGGCATGGGACCCCCAGCTCCTTGTCACAACACTGGGGAGGAGTAAGGCTAGGCCACCTCCTGTCCACAGCCACAGCAGGCAGGGGAAGCACAGGCATAGTGACATGCCCGTTCTCCTTAGCTGCTTGGCGAGAGCCGTCAACTAACCCTTCTCCTCTCTCCCCTCTCCCTCTTCAACTGCATTTTTAAGGGTCATAAACTGATTTTAATCTGGCCTTGGCTCAAAGGCATCTGACCAAGGGCCTGCCCTGGCAGGACCACAGCCAAACCCTTCACTGAATGCATCACATCCCCTGTACCCCAGCCCAATGAAGAACACCCCATCCTGATACCCATTACTACTTAGTTGAGTGTTCAAACGCTGTCATAAGAAGAAAATGCAGTATTACAAACAGAAGCACTAGCTAATGGCATTCATCTGGATATATTCTGGTTAAGAAAATCACACACCTTGGAAGCATCACACATTCCTCACACTTCAGATCTGGCATCACTAACATACCATCCTAACACTAGAACACCCTTTTGTAACCAGAGCAGAAGTAAAATCAATGGTACCTGCCACCTTCTCAAATCTCTGTTTTCCCTTTTTTTCTTGACATGAAGAAACCATTTTGGACTTGTCTTGTAAGTTGCAAACAGGGGAGGATAGCCGTCCGCAGACCCGGAAGTAGTAGGTGTATTCATCAACACTCACTATGGTGTCATTCTGGGCCAGAGGCCTCAGGTCATACAAAGTGCCACGTCTAGGGTCTTTCACCTGGCAATTGTCTCCTTCAAGAACACACAAGAAGCCAAGTGCAACTGTTACCATGCATGCACTTGTACTAAGCAAAGAGCTACATAATTTTTGTTTTTTCTTGACACAAAGTCTTATTATGTAGTTCTGGATGGACTTAAACTCATGGTATGGTGATCCTGCCTCAGCCTCCTAAGCACTTGGATTACAAGTGTGCACTATCTAGCAAGCTGAGAAATTTTTAATCAGTTAAAATACTGTCCTACAAAACACATTAAGAGCTATCTCTAAGGGTTGGTGAGATAGCTCAGCAGACTAAGCACCTATTCAGGTAAGCATAGGAATGGGGATTCAATCCCCAGCACTACATGCTGTGCTGGCCCCACCCCTGGGTGCGCTGGGCCAGCTACTTAGACCGGTGTGATGGTGCATGCCTGTAATCTCAACACTAGGGAGGCTGAAAACAAGAGGATAACTATAAGTCCAAGCTGCACAGCAGTAAGACACTGTACCAAATACATTTTAAAAGAAAAATAATTTTAAAAAAGACATCCCTGCATCACCTTAGTTTATATGTAATACAAATTGTCTAGAAAAGCCTAGATCACAGGATAAAGCACTTCATCAAGCCCAATGCCATGGTAATGTTGCCAAGTATGAGAAATGGAGGATTGGAGAATCCATAAATTCAGGCAGAAGAAAACAGCAACTGGTAAATTTAGCAAATGCACTGGAATTTAAAAAAAAAAAAAAACCCTCAAAGATAAGAAATCATCCCCCACTAAGTGTTTCCTGACCCCACATGTGGTCATTATCACAAGGCTTTCTGTCTCAGAGAAACAACCTCATTCCTCTTTGGTGTCAGTCCCTAGGGAAGAAAAGCCCAAGCTTACCTTCTGCTCTGACCACAGGACAGGCCTCCACCGTTCTCCACAAAAACACATACTCGCAATTGTCCTGACGCTGAAACGTTGGGGATCCCTGCAATATTTTCCTCTGGTTAACTAAATAAACAATAGCCACAAGTACCACCAAATCTTTAACCTCTATGAACTAAATATGCAGTAGTCAGTATACATCCAAGACCTGTGAAAGAGTACATGCACTCTATCACACCCAAACTCATGAAAACACAAGCAAGTTTTAAGTAACATGAAAGACTCTGAGATCAAGGAAAAACAGGAAATCAGAACACACACCAATGTCTGCGCACACTCAAATATGATCCTGGTGGAGTAGTGCTGGTTCTCACACTCGTCGCCGTTGACATACACAATGCTCAGGGACCCGTTGGCTGCAGCCTGAGGACTGATTTGCACCACACCCAGGTTGTAGCCTTTGTCTTCAGACACCAAACAAGAGCCCACTGCATTGCCTGGCAGAACAGGAGGACAATTTCAGATGAGGGGTGGAAGGGAAGGGAGGCTGACCTTGAGCCAAACAATGCTCTAGCAAATACTGTTAGAATGTGAACTCAGGTCTCAACAGAGCTCACCTGGACACCTTGGGATGTAAGGGAGAGGGGTACAGATGCTCAGGTAGAAAGTTTTCTTCTTCCCATCAGCAGCGGTGTCCACAGCAGTCCACGGCTTCCTGACTGTACTTAGGGCACTCAGATCATACTCGTTTCCAGCTGGGTCTGAAACATAGATGATGTGCAGGAAAATAGCAATTTGGTTTGTTCTAGGTTCACTCCCTACCCCAAGTGCAGACTTCTAAGGGACAGAAAGAAGACCTCCAGGGCACCAGAGGCTTTGCCTACAGGATCCCACTACTCTGCCCCTCCAAACTACACCCTAGAAGGAAGCCAGCCCCAAAGAAGCCGCAGGCAGCCCAGGGCACCCCAGAGCATCACGTGGCTTCCAGCCTGGTTTTAGAAGCACTGTCTTTTTCTTTCTTCCTCAAATAATCCTTAACACATGTATTGACTTTTTTCTTTGGCTTTTGCCTCTGTTCTAAAGCAGCATCTGACCCCAAACCATAGCTTAAAACCATTACTTAGCTCAGCGTGGCAGCACACTCCCATAATCTCATTACTCTAGGTAGTCAAGGCAGGAGGATCCTAAATTTGAGCTCAGCCTGGGCAACTTAAGACCCTATCTCAAAAAATAAGACTGTGGATACAGGACCTTCGTACAAAGACCAGAGCCACACACACAGAAATTGCATGCCCAGAACCTCTTTAAGAGAGATTACAACTCTAAATATCATTAAAATATTTAAGGATATGTGTATTTAGATAGATAGATAGATAGATAGATAGATAGATAGATAGATATAGACATATATATGTATATATGTATTTTTTTAAAGTGTTGCCTGTGAAATTACTGGTAAAAATATACACATTCACACATGTACAAAGATACAAACAGATCTACACACATATACATCTACATGAATATGCACAGAAAGTATGTATGTACATACACATTCCACATCCCACACATTCAATCAGCCTTTAATTCCTAGGCCTCCCAGCCTCACCAGTCACTTGGCAATCCACTGGAGAAGGAACACAGGCCAATGCAGTCTCAAACTCAAAATAAGTATTCCGGATCCCTCGTGCAGAGTCGATGTCCTGGTGCAAGAATGTGACAGTTCCCGGGTAAGAGTCATCATTGCAAATAAAGCGAATAATAAAAGCAGTACCTGTAAAATACAAAGCCAGGACTTAAGACACAATGTCATTTGTAACGCAGCACAACCGTAGCCAGCAACAGGCCTTATTACCCTTCTGGAGTCAGACATAGCCAAGTAAAACGTGTGTCCAGAGACCTGATGTAATGCAGACCTGTGGCCACACTCACAGCAACCCAGACCTATAGCGAAGGGTCTGGGCTACAGCCTATGTCGTACCATTCTCACTCAGTAGAAAAGCAGTCAAATCCCACAACAGTTTACCAGTCCAACCAGTAGGAGACAATGTGACTCTCGTGTACTGACTTTTAAAAATACTTGTAAAGTTACCACTACCAACAAGAATGAAAGAAACAGACAAAAGCCTTCCAGGTGCCTGCAGAGACAGGCATACACGGTGAGGCAGGAGAGCATGAGATTCCGCTCCTGCAGAACCAGCCAGGACTAAAGAACCAACCCATGAGCTGAAGAGCAACTCATGTGCCCTACCATCCTGAACCTCTCACTCTGACTACCGAGCCTCAGAAAGACGCCTCAAGGGAATTCTGCAGAGTGCAGTGGGCAGCACAGAACACGAGGTATGGAGGGCTATGGCCACACACAGCACAGTACTGAATAGTCTCCGCTGCTTGGTTCCCAGTCATCAGTGCAGTGAATTACCACAAAACCCACTACATCATCAAGCAGCAGCAGCATCCCCAACTTCAGTGTGCAGACCTAAAGCCCAGAGAGGTCAATCAAGCCCAACTGAAGGAAGCGTAGTTGGCCGTGCAAGTGAGCTGAACCCACAGAGTGCCCAAGGCAGGATTCTGCTAGCAGTCAACAAATGCTCCCCACTGTTATCACAGGAGCACATTTCTAAATATGTAGGAGACAGATGACTGGCTTCTGGTTCTGGTCGTGGAGTCAGAAAAAGATATCACAGCTAAGTAATTAACCAGCTTCCAAACAATGTTCTGGAACTGGAGAGAAAAATAATTATAAAGAATAAAGCAGGGGGCCCGGCAGGATGGCTCAGTGGTCTAAAGCCCCTGCTTGGGAAAGCTTGGGTGGCTTCAGAGACCAAGGTTCAATCCCCGGCACCACATGCTGCGCCAGCCCTGCCCTCGGGGCAGGCTGAGCTGGCCATAAAAATGAATGAATAAACAAATAAAGGTTCTGAAACAAGAAAAAAATAAATAAATAAAATAAAAAATTCTTTAAAAAAAAAAAAGAATAAAGCACACTGCTTTCTGAATAATGAGACAACATGGTGGCTCAGTTTAAGAGCAATAACTGAAGTGCCAGGCATGGTGGTCCACACCTGTCACTCCAGCACATAGGAGGCTGAGGCAGGAAGATCGCCATGAGGTCAAGACCAGCCTCAACTACATAGTGTTCTCTCAAAGGAAAAGTATTTTACGGCCAGGACTGTTAGTGTACACCTGTAATTCCAGCACTCAGGAGGATGAGGCAGGAGGACTGCTAAGAGTTCGAGGCCAGCCTGAGCTACAGAGTGAGTTCAAATCAGCCTGACATACAGAGCAAGACCCTGTCTCAAAAAAAAAAAAAAAAAAAATCAATCAATCAACCAATTAATTTGAGAACTCTCCATCTGAGGAGCAAAGCATAACACCACACCATCTTTACCTTGTGCTCACCACCTCCGATCAGGAAGAGCCCACCATGAGCTTGTATCCTCCTCTGGAGCACATTCTATATGATCTCTGGCATTCCTTCTCTACTCCCCAAAGGACTAGTGGTACCTATGCCAGGTGAGCTGCTTTGCAGCAGCACCTCTGAAGCCATTCCAGGTGGAACGGAGACCCAGAGCTATGCAGGCCATGCACCTATGCCCTCTACATGAGCAGGACCGTTGGCTCATCACCTTTGAGTGACTCCAAAGGCAACCAAGACATACATCTGCTTGGACCAGCTGCACTAAAAACTTCTTTAACCAATTCTAGTCTCCAGTCTTAAGGCCTCCCCAATACATAAAAGAAGCCTGCTTCTTTTTCTAAAAAAAAGAGAAAACCTCTTCAAAGACCATGCACCACCCCCAGTCCCATATTTTTGTTCTTAAAGTTAAAAAAAGAACTGTAATTTTTAGTATATTTCTTTTATTTTGTTTTGAGACAGTCTTACTAGGTATTTCATGCTGATCCTGAACTCACTATGTGGCCCAAAATGGTCTCCAACATGGTGATCCTCTTACCTCAGCTTCCCAACTGTTAGGACTACAGGTGTGGCCCATCACACCTGGCATTTTTAACTGGTATAGTAATTATCCCCATTTATGAGGTATCGTGCTATATTTCAATACAAGTATAAGCCCAGCATGGTGCACAATCCTGCAATCTTAGGACTCGAGAGAGGAAGATAACAAACCTAAGTTAGTAACTTAGTAAGAGACTATCTCAGAATAAAATACTTGAAAGACCTGCAGATGTAACTCAACATGAAGGCCTGGGGTTCAATCCCTGGTACAATGCCAATAACAATAAATACACACATACAAAATGGATAATGATCAAATCAGTGAAAGTGTGTATCTATCACTGTAAACAGGTATCATTTCTTTCTGTTGGAATACTGACAATCCTCTCTGCTAGCAGTTTTAAAATGTAGTTTCTGCCAACTCTGTCTTACTGCTATCCTCTCTCTACCCACCCCTCCCTCACTCATACCCTTCCCAGGCTTTACAAACCACTGTTCTACCCTTTACTTCAAGATCAACGATTTGACTTCTACATTTACGTGAGAACATATAACTTGGGCCTTTCTGTGCCTGACTTTCTTCATGTGACATACTGTCCCACCATTTCAATGCAAGTCACTAAAATATGAGGACTTAATTCATTTTTAGTGCTGAATAATATCCCATTTTATGGGGTCACATTTTCAATGTGATATATATCATAATGTGGTATCATGTGTCTTCTTTACTGATTGGTCTATTGCTGAGGACCCTACGCTGATTCCACTGCGGCCCTACCATAAACAGTGCAGTAGGAAAACGTGGATACAGGTATTACTTTGATACCTATTTCTATTGCTTTGGATACATGCCCAGCAGCAGACTTGGCAGTTGTTTTTCTAGTTTTCTTAGGAATCTCTAGTGTTTTTTCTCATAGTTTTACTGCTCCCACTCCCCAACACAGGTATGACAGCTCCCCTTTGCTGCATCTTTGCCAGCATTTATCTTATAATTTCTTAAACAGTTACTGTCACTGAGGTGAGAGAATGTATTACTGTGGCTTTAACTTGGATTTCTGATGCTGAACAGTTCTTGTTAGCCAATTGCGGTATGGGGATTTTTTTTTTTTTCTTTTTTTTTTTTTAAGAAATATTTATTCTGGTCTTTTAACCCATTTTTTAATCAGACTGCTTTCATGCTACTGAGTAGCTGGGAGTTCTTTATATATTCTGTAGATGAACCCCACCAGACAGTCTGAAAATATTTTCTCTCACACCTAGGTCTTTACTGTTTTGTCCTTTGTTGTATAGAAGCACCTGACACAGTTCTGCCAATCTTTGCTTTTGTTTTTGTATTTTAGGGATTCATATTTTTTTAAAAAGCCTTCCTCAGAAGAATGTCCTAAAACATTTCCCTGTATTTTTACCTAGTACTTTTGTTTTAGTCTTGTCAGTCTTTCATACATTTGGATTACCAGGTTTTGAGGGGCTTAAATTCTTTCTTCTACATATGAATACCCAGTTCTCCCTGTACCATCTATTGAAGAGATGGTTCTTTCTCCAATGAATGTCCTTGTAAATATATATATAGATTTCTGGGAGTTCTAATCCACTGGTCTGTGTGTCTAGCCTTATGCCTGTACCATGCTGTTGGCTTCATACTATTTGTTGGAGCCAGGAATTAATAATGACTTCAACTTTGCTCTGTGTTCAGGAATAACTTTTTGTTTAGAAGTGTTTGTGATTCTTCTTCTTTTTTGTTTTTTAATGGCTGGCTCAGTCTGCCCTGAGGGTGGGGCTGGCGCAGCACATGGTACCAGGGATTGAACTGCAGTCCCTGCAGCTGCCTAAGCAAGTGCTTCGGACCACTGAGCCATCCCTCCGGTCCCTGTGATTCTACATGAATTTTAGGGGGGTGTTTTTCTTCTATTTCTGTCAGAAATATCACTAGTGGGGGAAGAAAGGTCATGAGAGAGTAATCCATTCAGGACCCTTCCCATCTGTCAGGAGCTACTCCTATTCCCCATCCTGCAACAGCCTCCATTGTTTCTTAGAAAGCTTTTGACTCCAGGGCACATAAACATGGTGTGTCTGACATCTAGCTTTTCCTCTGTATCATCTTGGAGGTCTCAACAAGATACTTGCAAGGTGAGAGTTTGCTTTTGTTTCATGGCACCTCTAAAATATTATGACTAAATAAATTCTGAACTGCATCTCATTTAGGTAATCAAAATTGTCATCCTTCAATTTTATGCCTTGTCTTTGTCAACTGCTCAGGCCTTGTCTTTTTATGCATTGTCTTTGTTAAAATTATGATAAATTTATATTTTATTTTATTTTTTACATATTTAGTACAGGGTCTATAGGGTCTCACTATTTAGATCGGACTCA
Organism: Myocastor coypus; assembly: GCA_004027025.1. Taxonomy (NCBI): domain Eukaryota; kingdom Metazoa; phylum Chordata; class Mammalia; order Rodentia; family Myocastoridae; genus Myocastor; species Myocastor coypus. The sequence goes on from PVJA010014367.1 coordinate 45,822, forward strand.
TAGTGATCCTCCTGTTTTCAGTCTCCCAAAATGCTGGGATTACAGGTGTGAGCCACCATGCCCAGTCTCAATTGCTGTCTCAGCACACCCCGAGGGCAGAGCTGGCACAGGAGACCAAGGATCAAACCCCAGGCACTGCATTCTGCCTAAGCAGGAGCTTTAGTCAGCTGAGCTGTCTGGCTGGTCCTCAAAATCATGATAAATTTAAACTGCAAACACGGGAAGATCGGGATGTTTCTTTTGAGCTTTTCATTCCCATTCTGCATGTGCTATACTTTGGACTTAGCTGCTGAACTGAATAGTGCTACTTGTTTCACCTATTTGACTTATGTGACTGTTGTGGTTTCTTATCTTAGACAGCAGCACCACAGAAATGTTACCAGAGCAGCTCTTAATGCCTTTGACAGGAAATCCTGTTACTGGAAGTTTTATGAACTCTGGTTCACCCTTAGAAATATACATGTCTACTGTTACGGTTTCTGTATAGGTGTCCCCCCTATCCCCCAAGCCTCATGCAGTCATGAGGCAGCTTCTGGATTTGTAATTAATTATTGTGGAAATAGATGCTGCACCTCCCTTGGGGCAGATGATTTGCCAAGACAGCCAAGTACTAAGTGCATAACTTCACCAAAGTGCAAAGATCACTGCTATAAAAAATGATAAAGACAAGGAGCAAAATCCAATCTCAGGTCCCGAGTCTACTCACAACAAATACAGATGACACTAACATGAAAGAAAACAGGAATCATGCAGACAAAATCTCTGAATTGGTAGCATCTGAGGTAGACAGACAAGAGCAGAAATGTATAGAGTAACTCAGATCAGAGATAACATCTGAAGTAAAAAAAAAAAAAAAAATGCATGAACAAATAGACTCTGAAGTGGAAAAACAACTACAGAAAAGTATTGAGGGAATCAGAGCAGAAATAACCTCTGAAGTTACAAAAGACCTCTCTAAATTAATAGTATCTAAAGTAGGGGAACAACTACAGAAAGATAGGGAGGAAAACACAGCAGAAATAATCTCTGAACTAGAAAAAGGGTAACTATGAGAGACTTCAATACTACTAAAGAAGACGTTGATAAAAATTAGAGAGGAGAATAGAAAAATGATGAATTCCCCGATTGAGCAATATAAGAAAGATATAGATGGCATGAAGCAGTTTCAAAGAGATATACAAGAAAATAAAATCCCAATCACAAGTTAGCAAAACCATAGGAATGAAAATGAAGATCGAGTTTCAGATCTTAAAGACACAGTTACAGCTAGTGAAAAGGTAAGAAAGGATCTCTTAAAAAACAACTAGGATGTAGAGAAAATAATTTAACATCTGCAACATGATGCAAAAATGAACAACGTGAGATTAACAGGAATCAGCGAGAAAGGAGTAGATACACATGATATAGAAAGAATATGGGCAGAAGTAATAGCAGAAAACTTCCCAAATATGAGAAAATAATCAGATATTCAGGTAACGGAAGCATATAGAACCTCAAATAACATCAACCTGACTAAAAACACACCCAGACATATAATAGTCAAGATCCCAGAAATCCAGCAGAAGAATAATGTACTAAAAGCTAGAAGAGAAAAGAAACAGATCACATTTGAAGGAAAATCCATCAGAATAACAGCCGATTTCTCTTCACAAACTATTAAGTCAAGAAGGGCATGGTGTGAGACCCTGTCTCAAAAAGACAAAAAAAAAAAAAAAAAAAAAAAAAAAAAAAAAAAAAAAAAAAAAAAAAAAAAAAAA